>VUJU01002898.1:4493-26480 GCA_009835225.1 Aphis craccivora | reverse complement strand
AATATAATTAATGTGGTCATAGACGACTATTTTTCTTTATTCATTGGTTCTGCGTTAGTAGATGACAATATATTAAAATCTGGCATGTCACTTGAGTCATGCGTTGTTCCTAAAACAATAAGCATACAATTTTATAGAAATTAAAGAAGTCAAAATTAAATAAATATCGATTAAAAAGAGCAGCTTTACAATTGTATATATTATATAATAATAAGTTGGCTTGAATGACTTTTGTCGCCAACTGTTATTAAAAAGTTACTTTCGCAAATATTTCGGATGTTTTCGAATATTCTTGCTCCGGCTGTACCTGCATCAGACGGCACGACGGCGCGCTTTGATTACTATAGCCGCCCGATTTCTTTTAATTTTTTGCATTTTTTTTTTATGTTATTCTTTAATGCGGTGTGGTGATTAAACAACACGCTCTACTCCAAGCGTACGGTTGAACTTTCAACAATCAAATCAAAAAATGAAAAAAGTTACGTGAAAAAAAAACGGAAAAAAATGCAAAAAATTAAAAGAAATCGGGCGGTTATAGTAATCAAAGCGCGCCGTCGTGCCGTCCGGTGCAGGTACCGCCGGAGCAAGAATCGGACTTGCCTACTCTAGTATGGGGGTTTAACGCCTAAGCCTAATCATATCGACTACAGTTTGAATTGGACATGGTTGTCGAATCTCGAGCTCTTGAGCCGTTTCCGAACCGCAAAGAATAATGCATTAATCGCTTCGATTTGCCCGTTAAATCCTTACGATTGTCGCGTAATGAAAACTTGAACAGTAAAATTATTCTCACATCACGTCTGACCGTAATAATTGTGATAAATCACTGTCGTTATATTGTATTTATTATGAAAAATTAATATACCTACGCGCGCGCGCTATTCGAATGTATCTTTTGCGGTTCAAAAATTATAATAATTAATAGTTATTATAATAATAACAATGTTTATACCGCGGAAACCAAAACGTGTTATCATTAAATATATTCGTGTACATAAAAATTAAAAAGTTACCGTATTCGTACACGTATTTATCAAAATATCGAGTCCGCATAGCTTCGTATTACCTATATTACATATATATAATAATATATATTACACGTATACTCGCGTTGAGCTTTTAAAATTTGTCTCGCGTACAGTATATAGGTGTATAAGTATATTATATACATTGTTATATCGGATTAACTCGATAGTGAGCGTATTAAACGTTCTCGAGAGTGATGACTAATAAATATGCTTATTAGCTATTATAAAATATTATATTAGTTTGTTATTCTATAATGCGGTGTGGCGATTAAACGACACGCTCTACTCCAACGCTTACGGTCGAGAAGCGAAAAAACATCGGGAAAACTTTAGAAAAAAACGTTTCGAAAACGAAACGACGCGGCGGCGGATAACGTTTTCGAAAAGATCGCGGTGGAACGAATTTTTCGATTGGTAGTTCTACTATAGAATGGGTAGCGCAGCCGTCGGTGGTTTGGCGATACTTTAGCGTTTTATTATGTAGGTTTATGATAGTGCTGAACACCAAATCCGGATCATCCCGTATCCGAATTACCGATCCGAATTATGATTTAAAACAGGTTTATTCAAGAAAAAATAATTGGAAAAATTAAAATTTAAAATTAAAAAAACTCAAAATATTTTGAAAATTTTATATTAATATATTAATTGATTAAAAAAGTTAATAAAATCAACTTTAATATCTTTGACTTTATTTAAAAACCACAATGCGTTAGATTTGGCTAAGAATTGCATATAAATACGTACATAACATCTCCTTTTTTATTAATAAAAATAACTGAATCTATAACAGTTAGATATTTTTCATTTCCAAAAAATTAAATATTTATAAAAAAATGGGTTCAAGCTTGTGGAAGACCAAGTTATATGATATTACTATGGTATTAGGTATATCTATAATTTTAGAGGAAAATGTATTACTAACGCATATCGCAACACCGCCGCCTTTATTACAGTTACTGATTGCATAGTTCCTATCAGCTCTATAAAGAGAGTAGTTAATAGTTATCAAAACCCAGTCCACAATCATTAATATTTAATATTATTATTTAGCCAGGTTTCGGTCAAAATAAAATAATCGAAATACAAAGTATGAATATTGCGTCTAAGTAAACATAACTTAGAACAAGACCTCTAACATTTTGATAATAGCCTATAAAAGATTTACATTTGTATGATTTGTTATTAAAACTAAAAGAAGTACTTATAAGATTATCTTGGTTACCTGTGTAAGGTGTATTTATGCTTGGGCGGCCGTTGGGTTGAGCGATTTTTTGAAACAGGATTGAATTACCATGAACGAATTTGATGTACCAGCTCAGGTCTCCAGCGTCAATTTTATTTTGTAGTTGCAACTTGACTTGATTGAGTTGATTTCTCTGCATCATCGTTAGGTCTGTGGTGATCCATACGCGTTTCCAGTCAGTGGCGCATTTAAGGGGGGGCAAAGGGGGCAATTGCCCCCAGCGGCAGATTTACAAGGGCGGCAGTTTTTGTATATATTTATTAAAAAAAAATAATAATAAAAATGAATAATGTCTATACTCTATATGCTATACACATAGTATATTTGTAATTTAAAATTCATAAATTTATATTTTTAGGTACCTACCAAACACTGAATGATTTTCAGCTCTAAAAGGGGTAAAATCATATTTACAATCAAATATAAAAGAAGAAAGATTAATTGCATTGGAAATCCTAAATATTAAAAATGATTTAAAAAAAAGCTCGAGTGCCGTAACCGGGTATGATTGCAGTAACTGATTTAAGTGAGAAGTCGGGAAGGTGGAATACATAATGTTATTTAATTTTTATCTGTGAGAAACAGTATACCCATTGCTAAAAAAACGATTCTGAGTGAAGCTCGGTGGATAACATTACGTTATCAACGATCTATAATTTGTTATACAATAAAATAAATAAATAGGTACATTTAAAATACAAAATTAACTGGTACTTATCAACAATATTTATATAATTCTAAAAAATGCTTAAAAGTCGCTGAAAATTATAATATTACGTGATTTTCTTAATCGAACTTGCGTGCTTCGTGGACCGCCTCAACAGATAAGGCAGTATTGTTATTAGTCGATAAATCGATTTGTTGGCGCAAATTCAATACCTCAGTTTTCATATCATAATTAGTTTTAAAAGTAGAAACAGTACCAGATAATTCATCGAAATATTTCCTAATTTCAACAAATTCAATTTTTTGTTCCGAGACTGAAGTTTGAATAGCTTCAAGTTTGGTATTCATTGATTTGATAGATTATTTTAACGACTGTAATGTCAGTAGTATCATTGGTTGGTTTTTGATTTGCTTTACTCCTAAGGTTGAGAAGCAGGTTTGGAGAGCTTTCTTTAGATTTAGTTGACGCAGACATAGTGAGACTAAAAATCAAATGGTGACGGAAGTAAACAGATAAGACACCGATAGTTCACCATTCATACGTGTTTATCACCCGACGGCTGCACTGTAACTCAGTTACTAGCTTTCTATGAACTATAGTTAACTAATGTATTATCTCAAAACGTATGTATTCTGTGTGATTTTAAATATCAGTAGGTATATTATATTTCTAATTAAATCTTCTCGAGTATTTCAGATTTGACTACTTATAAATTTATAATTATCAGCGGTTTGTAGTAATTTAGGGAACGAACGGTATGAGGTGAGGTTAGGTTAGGGTATATACGTGATAGATATGAAGATGTTTCTACTTTTTTTTTTCCAATGTCGATAAAACATTATTTACTGGGTAAAAAGTTCTTGAAAATTTAACACAAGACCTTATAAAAGTCATTATTATAACTATAAGAAAATATTAAGTATAGATGGGCAAAATTTTTTTCATGCATTTGAAGTTAAAATTCTTACGAAATTCTTCAAAATTGGATAGGTAAAGGTGCAAACTATTTTGTAAGTTGAAAATCATAAAATCTTTTCTTTTTGTTTCTATGTATTGAAATATTTGAAAATGTACAAAATTCTTCATAAATACGAGTAGTTCATACTTAAAATATGTTATTTTCACAATACTTGATTTTTATAAAAGAAGAATAGAAATTAAGTAACTTCTTTAAATCATGACAAAACAATGGTCTTTTCTGTCATAATTCCTTTCTAGTTCTGTTTACAAAATTTAAAATATACAACGATTCATTAATATAGGTATTGCCAAATTTATGTAGGTACCTACTACCTACCTATATTGCAGAAATCCCACATATCGACTTAATTGTACATGTGATGAATCTGATGAAAAACAAAGATGTTTTTTTCCTAATTTTACAGATTTCGAAGTTAAAATTGAAGACAGGCAGTGTAATGTGTACAATGTATCTTAAGTAAAAAAAAATATAGTTAAAGTATCAAATACTAAGCCAGTAAATATAGTTATTAAAATCTAATTAATTATAGCTACTTAATACTTATATGCTTACAATATTATACATTTGTATACAAAATATTATCCGTATAAATTATAGGCACATGAAATTTAAAATAACATTGCTATTAAATTACAATATTTGTAATAATATATAATACGTAAATATACATATTCATTGTGTTGAACATAACTACGAATAAAGAAAATAAATCAAAATAAATTGAATAAAATAATATCTTATATCTGTTATTAGTGATTTTGATGTACCTATGTGTTAGACATTAGTGTATTAGGTTATAGGTAGGTATTCTACAAAACTTGATTGATTCTACAAAATTGTGTTGAGTATAACTAGTTTCTTTATGTAGGTATATGTAGCGTTATTCGTATTATATATTATAAGGTATTTATTATTTATAAAAATAAAAAAAGTAGTATTGTAGTAAAACCGCATATTATTATAAGTTTAAGTCAGTATCACGGGATAATATAGCAGCGTTATGAATATTTATGACGATATGCGTTGTATTCGTGTGCACGAACTGCATTTTAGTATTTATTATTTGAATTCAGATAGATAATTAATGTATGTACCATTAAACCCATGTGTTTAGCTTATAAATGTATTTATTTAATATTTTTATCTAGTTGGTACACGTGAAAGTGAAACATAGGTACTACTTATTGCATGATTTAATACACATTGTAGACCTTGACATTGAAGAACCTCTCCTATGAATAAAAATGTTTTGGCGTGAGTATAAAAACAAACTGTATGCATCGTTTGAAAATATTCGTCCAATCGATTAATTCGTAAGATAGGTAAACCGATTGGCAAATATATAATTATTATTAAAATATATACAAAGTGGATAGGTAATTTAATATATCCACCTCAAATATAATATGTGGTATAAATACGAGTACCTAAGTCTTAATGATCAATTTTTTTATGTAGGACAATCAGCAAAGATATTTTTTATTTTATTTTACTGGCATACAACTATGAGACTAATTCCGACAAGGGTTAAAAATTAAAAAATAACTTCGTTAGGTATTCACATATTTTAAGTATCTATAGTAGGTAGATATAGGTAGGTATTACATATCATATCTAATATCTATACTCAATAATACGCGTACCTAACCTAACTATGGTCCAGGTGGAGCCCTAAGCTACAATATTAAAGGGAAGGCAACTATTAACTGGAGAACTGATTTTATATTTTTAGATATATAAATAGGTATTGACAGTTTTATATAATTTTTAAATTAATGTAGGTATTTTTTTTCTTTAAAAGTCATATTAAAATAAGCTTGTTTGTAAGTTGGTATAATATACTTATAAATTTATTATAAAACTATTAAATTGTTTGTACATAATTACTTAACCGGGTAGAACACTATCAAAAACATTAAAGGAAGCAAAAACTAAACATAATATATGGAAAAATGGAAATTTTTACTCAAAACCAGATTTCAACAAAATTAATGTTCTTGTTTTATTGATACCTATTCAAAAACAAATAACCATTTATGCATAGGTACCTACTTGATGTTCAACTAAGTGTTTATAATAGAATATAATAACATATAGTATAATAAGTGCATAATTAAGTAGATAGCTAAAATAGGTAATTATTAATTACCTATCTACCTATTTACTACTAATTAATGTTGCCTCATTTTTTTTTGTCATTGAAGATATTATTTGAATTGTTAATCGTCTTTTGATTATTATTCTTATTATTCAAAATCTATGACCTATGGCTACGACACGGTTGAGCGAATCTGTCGGCATAGGTATCAAAAGAAATTTAAGTACAAAAGAAAACGATTGAGCATAAAAAACCACAACGTTACCATTTTCAATTTTAAACTACCTATGTCCTATACTTTATACAAAAATATTTATTTAAATAATATTATAATAATACAAAAAATTGGAGTTGTAGGACACCCTTCCTCCCTAAAATAGAAACAAATGTTTCAATGCTGACGTTTACCTCCCATCTTTTAAAATTTTTTAATGAATTAGGTAGCGAAATACCCTAATTTTAGACCTTGAAATATACATATATATTTTATTATATTTATGAAAAAAATGTATATTTTATTTAAAAAATAATAATTTCTTACATAGTCATATTTCATAAATCTGTTTGATAATAAATAATAATTGTAATAAGATTTATGAAAATAATAAAATCAAAATACGGTGTACAGAATTTCAATCACATTACATTTATCTAAACATGAGAAAATTATTGCCGAACATTTATTATTGGTACACCTCCATCTTAAAAAATTATCTTTTTTTCGTTCTCTAATTAATTTATAGGTATTTATATACTAGGGCAATAGGGCTAATCTTTGCCTCTTTCTGATAAAATATTTGTTGTATTATGTAGATCAGCGACCAGCGTTTTTCATTTTCTCAACATGAGGATCGCGATCATCTTAACTAGGGGGTCACGTAGGTCAAAAATAATAAAATTAACCTATTTATTTGAACATTTTTATTGAATAAAAAAAACAATTATACTTCTAACAAGTTTAAATTAAGGTACTACATATGGTATTAATGAATTGATATTCGAAATGGCATATTTCGTTTGATTTAATTGGTTAATGTTGTTAATGATATGATTTTTTTATTGTTCAAATTTGTATTTGATACAGATAGAGGATAGTGAAGTGATCGACCACATTTTTACCTATTTTGGGGGTCGATACTCGATATGCTAAAAAGGTTGAGAAAAGCTAGTCTAGAATCTAGATCCATATAAAATAAATCAAAATTAGACGAAATAAAAATATAATAAAACTCACTTTATGTGACACGACTGGGTGATTGAACACTGATTATATTTTTGGTGATTTTGAAATTGTATCATAATTACCTATCTTATATTTGCCTCTATGTTTAATACCTCAATAACAATACATAACGTAGATATTAATCGATAACATTGTCGATAAAGATGGGCTCGGTTAATAATAATTGGTGTAATAACGCGTGAAAATAAAGTTACATTTTGGCAACTAGAATGAAGCAACATCGCATAAAATATTCTATGCAATGCTCAACTTTTCTGCTTGTACAATAGTTATGATACTATTAATTAGTTTTATCAATATTTAATTATCAATGTTACAAAATTAAAATATTGTTAGAAATATCTAGGATTATCTATTGAATTAGGTATATGCACTGATATATATCTAAATTTATTAACTAGAAATTATATAGATTTTTGATAAGTTTTTGAAGTCATTAGTACTAAATAAAACTAATGGAAAATTAACAAACACACATATATATAATATTGCATAAATATCTTAACTATTTATACATTAAAAACACTATGTAAAAGGTGATTTTTTTTAATAGTAGGCAAAAATACATCAAAATAATGCATTATTAAATTTAATATGCTAATATATTTTACTATACTTTATATATAGTAGTTATATAAATATACACACTTCTAAGCAACATGATATTTATAACAAAACGTTACAATATTAATATTCTTATATTATATAGTATATTATAATAAAAAAAATTAGCACCGTGGTGTGACATACAATTTTATGAAATTGTTTAGTAAAACAAATGTACCACTTTCAAATTTATATTTTTAATTATATTTGTTAAGGGAAAAATGTAACAACAAAACTAATAACATTTTTACTTTTTTCATTAGCATCAGTTATAAGTAAAAAAAAAGTACATTTTTATGTATGTAAAAAAAAATATATGTATTATTACATTCTTATAGGAATTTTAATTATAGGCAACACAACATACATGTTTTCTATGGACTAAACTAAATATATAACTTAAATTAAATTTAGGTAAATTACTTAGTTTAATTTTTGGAGTTAAAAAATATAATATCATCAGCAGCGATAGACGTAGTCGTTCGAGTAGTACCAGATTCGTCTTTCAATTCTCCATATATCAATCTCCCACTAATGTGCACACGTTGTCCTTTTTGTAGGTAATTATATACAG
Source organism: Aphis craccivora (assembly GCA_009835225.1). Taxonomy (NCBI): domain Eukaryota; kingdom Metazoa; phylum Arthropoda; class Insecta; order Hemiptera; family Aphididae; genus Aphis; species Aphis craccivora. The sequence continues at coordinate 18,036 of VUJU01002898.1, read as the reverse complement.
TATCACGTAATCCAGGTCTGAATACAACAATACGGTGCCAGTCAGTTTTTTGAGTGCTTTCTAAAAATAATTATAATCAAAATATTAAAAAGGTGATGAATCAAATATATATATTAATTGTATTGCCTTCATTATTGTTGATGTAATTTTGGTGTGTAGCCAATGAAAATACAACAACTGGATGTTCTTCTGTACCACGTTTTTGTGGATCAGCACCAACTCGACCCAAAAGTGTGACTTTATTTATCGCTATTTAAATACATCACAAAACATTGTAAACATTATAATAGATATACAGTAATAAAGTTAAGAATAAGAAAGCAAAACAATATATTATATTTGATTTTAATTTAATAGTAAACTTACTCTTTTCAATTTTGATGGGTTGTGGTGCTTCTTGTGTATAATTACTGCGAGATAGTTGCTTTGTAAGATTACTCTTTAATAAACTTGATAAAATCTGGAAAAAAAAATTAGTTTACAACAAAAATAAATGTGAAGTTAACCAATTACATATATGTTAATAAACTTATGAATGTAATTTGTATTGGTTCTAACTATGCAAATGTAATATCTGATTAAATAAAAGTCAATATTGAATAGACAATAAATGATACAAAGTTTAGAGATAGAGTAGGTAATCATATTTATTTTATAATTAAAGATATTATTTTGCTTGTGCTTTCTCTGCTGCATATTGATTGACCAGGTTTAAATTAGTTGTTATTTAAATTGTATCTAAATCAAGTATACATTAACATTTTATAAAAGCACACTAGATACCTACTAGATCAGTAAATTTATTAGATACTTCAAAAATTAGGATTTCTAAATAATGTTTATTCTTAGCAAAAATTTTCAAGATAATATTATAATTTAAATAACATTAAAATTGGATTATTCTAAAAAAATATATTTCTGGGTACTTAATAAAATAATAAATAAAAAATTTAAAAATATAGAATCTATATTTATTTTAGATATACTTCAAGTACTTAAATTAAAATAGGTGACTAATTTTGACTAAAGAACAACAGAAAACACAAACAATAGATGTAAATGTTAATTTTTAAAACAAAACTTGAATTTACATTATGTCAAAACTATTAATATTGTTGTTCTATGTAAATACTTCCTCCCTCCACACCACGACCATATTACATATTCATAGTAGATAACTATAGAATAATATAATAATAATATAATTTAAGAACTACTTAAGATTATGCTATTATCAACTTACAATAAAAAAACAAAATTTAAAGTTTTAAATAAAAACACGTTTCTAATAAATTTGTTTACCTTTGATTTTAACATTTTCCTTTTTGTGTTGTATGTTGTTATTACTGAAAAGTGTTCTTGCCGTTGACGTTAAACAGTTATCATCTACAATAAAAACAACAAAAATAAATTAAATTTATTTGTTAAGTAACTAAATGTTTAAGTAAAAAAATGCGCGATTAACTAGAAAATATTAACAAATAACAATATATTTTCCAAATTCAAAATAATTTTTATTTAATATTTACCAATATTATATTATGCGTTTGTGTATTTTATAATTTATATTTTGTCACTTATAGTTATTATAAGTTATAAGGAGCAACGACGTTGGTCGTTGAATTATTTGCATAGAAAATTCACTTTTCACTTTTCAGTTATCTCGTTTTTACTTTTATTTGGCGCACTTTAAACAAAATATATATTATGCTTTGATTTGTAATATATTTTGTATTCTCGATAATGCGGTATTGCGGTTATTCTTATTATTTTAAGGTTATGGCGCCAAACGCAGTCATTATCGAAAACCAGAAATTTGCTATTTAAAAACTAGATTAAAACATTGAAAACTTTAAAGTTGATGTTTAAGTAAAAAATTTCCAACACGATTATCGAAAGATCAACAGGACTCATGAATTTATGATTATTTATAAGATATATAACCATTCAAAAACAGATTGTCGGTTTTACACTTTTTTACCGGTACCGAGTATCTGTATGCAAACGCACACACCGCCGAATTGATAACAGCTGTTAAATTGTCCTATAGAACATGAATCTGTAGGCCGATATTAGGCGGACCGGTCAAAAATCTAAATTTTTGGATACCCACCAATTTTTGTACATTTGTCGTTTGTATTTATACGTTAATTCTTCTTAAATTGTTGTAATCCCGTTTTAACGAATATCCGTTTGAATAAAATGTAGTTCACTAAACCAGCTTTGCGTTGCATGTTCTATCATATTCTATTATCTTATCGATTTGATTTTATTTTTTTTCTACAACTACAAATATACGCCATTCCGTAAAATTATTTAATAATTTTAATTTGATCAACCTTGAATTACGTGTACAATAAAGGCAGGTAATATTATATTTTTTTAACAGCTTTTACGATTCATTGTATTATTATTTTTACTGCATTACAGTTCACAGAATTGTGTAAGTCGTGTTCATGCGTAATTGTGTGCTTCAACATATCTGCTTAAAAATAATATCAATATTCAAAACTTTGATAGCTATTATTAAATTGTAATTCTTATTAAATGTTTCTATTCTAATATTTTTACAAGGTATGTATAAGGGAAAAAAACTAGCTTACTGTATACGATTTTTACAATATAGGTAAAAGTTATTACTTACAATCAACTATATGTCCTTATTACTTGAAAAGCACCAAATAAAATCAGTACTAATTACCCAAATCATTAGATTATTATTAATTTTTTAAGTTTTTTTTTTTATGTTCGTTTTTCTACAATATTCTGCAGTTTAGAATGTGATCTAAGTATATTGTAAAATTCAATTCCCAAAATTTATTTTACTAATTATTATGTAATAAGAACCAAGTAATATCACTTGTTAATATGCGTTGTTAATAATTTTATTAATTTCCTATTTCAATAATTTATATTAGACTTTTAAATATGTAATTATACATGCTCATATTGAACATACTGTGACTATACAATTTTATTTAACTTTAGTAAAATTTTACTGTTTTAGTGTTTTACCTTTACTTCAAGGTCATAAATCTTAATTTATTTAATATAGATAAAAAACTTGAAAGCTAATTTTTAATATAATAGCTTGCCCACTAATGCTGCATAATATAATTACCTGATAATATGTAGTAAACTATTAATAGTGTCTACTCATTACAAATTTTTTTTGTAAATTATTAATTATTACATTAATATACATACCTAATTAATTTTAATGAATAATAAATGTTAATTGAAATTTTATTTTATAGATAATAATCAATTTAAACTTGATGATTAATCTATTTATAAATTTAATAATAATTTGTTTTTTTTATTTTTATTAATTTAAAATTCTTTTGTTGGAGTACATAATATCTATTTTATAAGTTGATTCACTTACCATTTTTTTCCATAAGACATCTGACTTTTAGAATTTTTTATTGTACTTGGTTAGACCAGTGGCGGTTATACATGATCTTCAAGGGGAGGGTGAAAATTGGGAACCCTCCAGAGCATTATTATAAATAGTATATATATATATATAGGTACTAACCCCGATTAAAACGTAAAATATGATCAAGGAAGAGCCCGAGGGGGGAACCGTCTATCACCCCCCCCTTATGACCTAACCTAACCTGGGTTAGACTATAATTTCAAATACTTGTAATGCCTTGTTCTACTAACAGAGTGCCTTGTGGAGATCCAATCTTCTGTTTAGAAGAAACAACCCTTAATTTTCTGAAAATGCTGACATATCAAAATTGAAATTTGAATGAGTAGTTATTGAGTTATTTAACGTAACATTAAGAATAATAAATTTGTGATAATGGGTTTAGAAAATGTGGGAGTTATGGTAATTTTAAAATGTTAGTAATTTGTAAGAAGTGTCCCGAAGTAAAAAATACTAGATTGCTATACTACATTTTATTTTATATTTTTCTTTAACCATTTTTAAGGACTAATATCAATTATATAATACTATTATACTTGTTTACTTTTACTACTAATTCATATCTGTACAAAAAGAGAGTTTTATTTGAAAAACAGATGTTAGTATTCTCATAGAACATTCTTTAAGTTGTGAAAGAATTGAAGAAAGAAAAAAATGGTTTTAAGTAGATAAATTTTAAAATTCCAAAAATTAAAATTTGTATTAATTCATTATTAAAGAAAAAAATGGATGTGAGCATGCTAAAAAACCTAAATTATTTTTTTTAATAAGTAATTAATTTAGTAATTATTTGTTTTTAAAGATAAGAAATATATTAAGAAAATTATTTATATAATTAATATTATCTTCTGAATTTTGTAGATTTTATGTGATTTGACTAAAATTTAAAGTATGTTATTCTTTATTTGTTTTTCACAAATTTGTTTGTATTTTATAGAGTATACTATTCCAAATTTGCATCAATAAGTCACAATGGGTATTCTTGATGATCTTGTAAGTATTTAGTGAATAATAAAAGTTATATTATGAACATCAAAAAATTGTATTATTTTACATCAAGTTTTAGTTTTTAAATAGTTTTAGAATAACTCCTTGAAAGTTGTCATATTTAAATTTTATGTTATGCCATTCTAATATAATTTTCATTTTATTTATTTTATTTTATTTCTCTAACTTATAAAACAATATCTATACAGAAATTTAGATAATGAACATATTATATTACTTACATTTAACCATAGAGTAATTACTCTATGCATTTAACCTACTTATATTATTAGATTTTTCAATTTATTATTTTCAATAAACCTATTTTAAATTAAATAGTGTCTCCTTTTCATAAATTTAGACCTTGTGTAATTCTTCCATGAAAATAAACATAACCTTCAAGGACTTTTACTTTTGATATTTGAGTAATAAAAATTGATAACATAATATCCTTATTCATCAATAATGCTCTAATTTTTCACAATTTTTTTACTTTAATTATCAAATTTAACATTATTTTAATAACACGATTTTTTAATTAAATTAATTTTTATTTTTTGTATAAAAAATGAGTTCTTTTTCAGTTAAAAATTTGTTGACCACATTTTCGGTAAAATAAATTTTCTTTTTTATTTCAAAAATCTTGTTGATTTAAATTATGTTTTATAATTTTTATTACTTAAAAATAAATATTTTATTCTAAATATATTTACTATCATTATTATTTATTTTTTAGAGCGTCTCTTCGGTGTTAGTTGGACTTGGAATTGTTGTAACTACCGGTTTTGCTATATCAGCATTTGTAGCCAATTTCCAAAAGAAAAGTCAAAAAAAAAGAACTTTAGTGGATTCAAATACAAAGATTCCATTGCCACTTATTCAAAAACATATTATTAGTCATGACACACGAAGATTTAGATTTGAATTGCCATCCAAAAATCATATTCTTGGTAATACATATTATGTACTTACATTTTTAGACATGAATGTTACACATTTTTCCTTATAATTTAATTTCAATTTTTTTTTATATTGATGATGTAAAAAAAATATAATAATGATATATACAATATTAATTGATTATTATTAATGATTATAAAAAAAAAATTACAGGTTTACCTATCGGGCAACACATACATTTATCAGCAAGAATAAACGAGGAATTAGTTGCTCGTGCTTACACCCCAGTTAGTAGTGACAATGATGTTGGATATATGGATTTGGTTATTAAGGTAAACTATTGTGCACCATTTTAAATACATTTTAAAAAAGACATTTTATCATATTTTTTTTTTTAGGTTTATTTTAAAGATCAAAATCCCAAATTCCCTGATGGTGGTAAATTAACACAATATCTTGAGAAAATGGAAATCGGAGACACAATTGATGTCCGAGGACCTTCAGGTCGTCTCATTTATCATGGTCGTGGAGATTTTGAAATTAAGGCTGTTAAAAGAAAAGATCCTTCTCATAACCTTTATGCTAAAAAATTATCAATGATTGCTGGTAAAAATTACTAATGTTATTAATATTTAATAAATAACTATTCCCATGTTACAATATTAATTTGTTCCCTTGGCGGATGTCAGGGGGTACTGGTATTACGCCAATGTTGCAGTTAATTAGACAAGTCACTAGAGATCCTAAAGATGAAACCAAATTGTCATTACTTTTTGCTAATCAGACTGAAGAAGATATATTATTAAGAGATGAATTAGAAGAAGCTGTTAAAAATTATCCAGATCGGATCAAAGTCTGGTATACAGTTGATAGACCTACTGATGGTAAATAATTTATTAAACTAAAATATTATTTTTCATACTATACTCTGTCCAGTAAAAGAACTTGTTTTTTCACAATTTTTGATTTTGCGTATTTCTTGACAACTTTGCCAATAAGACCAATTCCACTATAGAATGGTTTCATTGGTATACGCATTAGAATCAATATGTTAGTTCATAATTTTTTTCCTAAACAGAGTACCTATTAGTGATTTAATAAACTTAGAACTTACTTTTAACAAAATATATTAATTATTAGGGTGGAAATACAGTGTTGGATTTATATCATCCGACATGATATCAGAACATCTATATCCACCAGCTCAAGATACATTGGTATTGATGTGTGGACCTCCTCCAATGATAAACTTTGCATGTATTCCAAATCTTGATAAACTTGGATATGATGCTAAGTTACGATTTTCTTATTAAAAACAAAAAATAAAAAATGTTTTTCATTTATATTAGACCGTCCGTAACAGTTTTTGAGGTGTATTTGTTGATTCACATTTTGTAATAGATTTTGGTCATTGAACGGGTATTTGGTATTAAAAAACATTAAAAACCCTTTTATAATGTTGCTAATAAATTGGTGTTAGCACTTAATTTATGTACAAATTGTTTAATCTAGCTAAGCATAATACAATATATTATTTATATAATATTTCTTCAATATATCTATTTTAGAATGTACTTCAAAACATAAACATTTTGAAATTTCTGTTTTGGCTTACACCAAAAATGTATATATTCTTATATTATATATTGTATGTGATGTGTTTTAATAAAATGTTTCATTTTAAGAAACTAATTGTTAATTGATACATTGTGAGAAAATAAAACAATGTGAATGTTTGAATTCTAAATGATTACTGAGATATTATGCTTAAATAAACTACTTTAAGGTTAAATTAAGAAAAATTATAGATAAGAATTCTTTATTGTATCAATGACATTACAAGGTTAACGGATTCAGTGGTGTTGGCCATTATGTCTAACCAATTTAAACAAACTGGGTATATTTAATGATGTATGGTACAGAGGTGGTTAGTATAATAAAGTAATTTTTGATAATTTATGTTGTGATTTTATGTTAATTACAATTGAAAGGCAGTACGCACTATGCAACATTGTGTTTTGTATAGTTATGTGTATAAAGTATATCAAAGTATCAACTACACTGTTTATCGAATATTGGTTTATCTTATCACAAATAATCAGATTTTTATTTTATGATAGTATGTTACAATGATTTCTGATTTACAAATACCAGAAATAAACTAACAATTAACATTTTTCAATTAATAAGGACATCATTCAACACAACTCATAAACAATGTTGTAGATATAAAAGACATAGGGAACTTTAAATAACTATGAAACCTGTTCCTTGGTGTGTAGCATTATTTTAAATTTTTAAGAAGCCAGTTAAAATAAATCACAATATTAAACACTATTTTATTGAGGTGTGATTTACAGCTATGGAAAAACTATTAGCTACTTACTATTGTTTATAATTAGGATCAGAGCAAACATATTATTTATTTTCAAGAAGAGTTCATTTTTTGACCAACAAAAAATATCAACACGTTAACAGCGCAAGCCAAAGTTTTGACATAGTAAGAAATAATAAAACTTAATAAATATTGTTGAATATCATTTATAATTATTGAAAATATTAACAATGAATGAAAAACATATATATTATAATAAATACAAAAATAATACACAAATAACAATATTGTTTAAGACACTCAATAAGACGTTATTATAATATAAAAAGTTAAAAAAATATTTTAGTATCTTATGAATATAATATTATATAATTCCTAAAAATGATTAATGTATGTACAAAACATACAATATTAAAATTTACATATTATACAAGTTTATTCAGAACATTTGGGTTCAACTTGGGAATCAATTTGAAATATTTTAACAATTATTGATCACCAATGAATTCATTTATAAATTAAACATATTATAATTCTATAGTGTATAGAGTAAGACATGCCACACTTTTAAATTAATAATAATATTGAGTATCCTTTTATATGAAACACTGTTAAAGCGTGTAACTATTGTTTGTAACATTAAATAATTATTACACAACAAAAATATACTATTTCAACTGCTATACTGTACATTTATTAGGTAATAAAAAATTATTCAAACTATTTACTATAGGTAACTCATTTATTTTTTAATGAATGAGTAATACCAAGTGTTAATTATAATAAAAATAAAAATAATATTAAAAATGAGATACTTTAGGGGCAGACAGGAATCCTGGCCGATTGGATGGTGGCAGTTTTACAGTTGATTTTAGTGTAGACGGTTGTGCTTTAGACTGTTTTGAAGCCATGAAGGATGTTACAGCTTTTTTCTTTGGGCTAAATTTTTTTTAATATAAAGCATATTGTCATAATTAATGGTTTGTATATATTAATAATTTAATTTGCTATAACTTAACAACATGTTTATCAACAGATCAGATCATAGGCACCAAATTTAAAAAAGTGTAATAGGTGTTTGTGTTTTTATAACTTTCCATATAAATAATAAAATATTAATCATCTCATACATTATCAGTGCTTATTAGGGCTTCTCTTTATAGTTGAAAGTATAAGTATAAAATAAATATTAATTTGAGTGAATAATCTTCAATATTTCCAACAGATGCCTAGCCCCTTCAAAAATGTCAATTGATGCTAGTGCATGTATCGGTCAGGTAAGCAATTATGTGCATGTATTTTACTTTTTAGTGAACAATAAAATCCATATCATCAAATGACCAATAAAGTGATAAATAATTTATTAAATGCATCTACTATATAGCAATATAGCATATATTGCATAAATATTTAGATAAAATATAATTAAATTATAATACATATAATTATATAACATGTATACATACTTTTTACTTTTTCCTCTTTTAAACCTTTTATTTCCTCCTTTATTTGAATAATATGTTTTTCTTTTGCTCTTGTTGTTTACCATACCAGTGGCCATATCGTCAAAGTATGGGCAATCTGTACTAGTTTTAAGCCAATCTCCTCCTTCCTCTTCAATATTATTTAGTTCATTTTCATCGCACTCTGCAACTATAAGTCAATAATAATTGTTCTTAGTATTATACATTTTTAAATTCAAGTTATTATTTATTTATTTATTTATTTTTTTTTGAATGTTCATTAAGATAAAAGTAAAAGTAAAACGGTTTATGGTGAAATTGTAATTAAAAAAAAAATGAACTTTTTAATGTCGCAAATACTGGAGATAAGTGCACATATGATATTCTCCAATTAAAGATTAAAATTATTTTACCAAATTTATTTGCAGCTGCTTCCTGAGTAATTTCTAACAACTGTCTGCCATATTTTTCAAAATTGGCTTTAGTTACTCCAACAATTTTTAACATTTCTTCTTCAGTTTCTGGTAAAGAGTGAGACATCTCTTGAATTGCCTGAAAAGTATATAATATATTGAAACTAAATTCATAAAATGATGAGTAAATTTATTTAAATAATTACATATTTTGACCATCTCAATCATTGTTCAATATAGTGACATACACAAAAGTTTCCAAAGGGTTATAAATTATATTAAAATTGATATGGATATAAATGTCTTATAACAACTTTTATATTTTTGTACCGTGAAACCAAAGAAACAACCAAACCCCCCTTCAACTTGTATATAATATGTAAGCTGAATACTAAAAGAAATATTCCTAATTTTGATATTTTGATACATTAATTCATAATTACTAACTTGAATAGTCATAACAGCATTAGTGTTCACGTTTAATGAAGCAGCTAAACTACGACAAACATCCATCAAATTTTCATAACATTTCTCTTGGATTTCTTTAAGAACGTTATTAACTGGCGTGTTTGTATGTTTACTTGTTGTTTCAATATTTAATTTATTCTTTGAAGCTGATGCCAATTTTAACTAATAACATATTTTATAAGTATAGAATTAAATCATCAATAATCATGTATTTAATTTACTTTTACTGATCCTCGAATGAGTTTGTCTGCTTCTGGACCAACTCTGACAAACGCATTAATAATATCTACTTTAGAAGCAACCATTTCTTCTCTCAAATAACCTTCCAAGACTAATTTATGCATCAAACGTTCTGCATCAAATCTATCCCATTGTTTTCCACGTCCATGTAAACTCAATTTATCATGATCTAAGTCACAAATTATAAATATATAAATCAATATTATATTTAATTTTAAATACAATTAAAAAACATTATTAAGATGGATGTTATAAAATAAAACTCACTGTTTGATTTGATCTTTTGATTTGAACTGCCTTTAAATATATCAATAATATGTATTAAAGTAAAATTATTGTTCCAACTACCACCTCCTGAACCACATAATTCTTTAACTGTTTTAACTATTTCAATACTATCTTCTGTGACATCAATATATTTAAATGCTGCCTAAGTATATTTTAAATAAATTATAATTGTTAAATTTAATTAGTCAGAACAACTTTTTGGTATAAGCAATTTATTAAATTAAATTACCTTATTTCGACAATTATCACATGCTGTTTCTTTATTTGAAATACATTTATTATCATCAAACGTTTCACCAAAATAGTTAAGTTGCAAAGTTCGCCTGCAGTCTGCTTTATTTTCACAATATGATACAATTCTAAAAAGATTTTGCATATGTACTTTTTTTGATTCGAAATTACCACTGTCGTCCACTAAAAAAAAGATATATATATATATTTAAAATATCAGTCAAAAATCTATAAATGTATAATACACTAATTTTTTTTTTATTTTAAGTAAAGGCTTCAACAGCACAGGTTATTAGCCATATATACTGTTTATATTAATAAAATGTTTATTAGTGTAAAACAGACAAAAAAAAAAAAACTTACTATAATAATAATGTGATTTCAAATTACTTTTAACAATTTAATTTAATAAACATTACATTTATTGTTTACATGGCGATTCACTAAGCATGGTCACCTCATTTTTTATTTAATAATGAATTTATTCAAATTCTGACATTTGGAATGTTTAAATATATATACTATATTTCATTTTCTTGAGATGTCTTTACTACTTAGGAATTAGGATACAAACTTTTGTTTCACAAATGAAAACTTTCAAACTCTACATTTTAGTGATTAATTGTTTAGCATTTGAAAAAATAGAAGTATATATCTCCACAGAACACTTCATAATCAGTATAAAAAATCTTAAGAATTTGAAAATACAATTTTTAAAAACATTTAAAAATTCAATAAAATCGATTATGTTGATTATTGTTTTATTATTGTTGAAAAAAAAGAAGGTAGGATGGACATACTTAGTGAATCACTCTATATGAGGGTATATCCAAAAGAAACCAATCTCTCTCGATACAAAGTTATTTATGAAATTTTCTACAAAATACATTTAATCTCCTTCAAAAAGTACTGTCCAGTGTCCATTGGAGTTTATTTTTTATTTTAAATTGTTACTAACTACTAACATAAACTGTTATACCTCATCAATTAAAACGATACAGATCAACTGTCCATTGGAATTAATACACTTTTCCAATGTCCAATCTTTCAATTAAAAGTTAGAAATATTTTTTAAATTCATCAATGTTATGTTAGATAGTGTCTTTGTTGTTTTTTCTTTACTTCAGCAAAATTCGTAAAGCACTTTCTTTTCATTTGGGGGAATAAAAATAAGTCACTAAGGCCAAGATTCGGTAAATAGTATGGGTGGAGTACAATGATCATATCATTTTTGGTCAAAACTGGCACATATAAGAAAGGGTGTAGTGAGCAAGAGTATTGCAAAATTTTGCAGTCACCTTTCTCATCCTCAAATCACTTTAAATCCTTTGTACTAAACTCTAAGTAATTCCAAATTTCTCCGCTACTTCGTCGATGGCCTGTCGTTAATCTTCCAGCATGATTTTATAAAATTTATTTACATTTTTTTCAGTTCAGATTGTCAAAGGATGTCCAGAGGGAAGTTGATTGTTAATTGACATGTTCCCAATCTCAAATTGAGAAAACCACTCAAACACTTGACTTTTCATCCTAGTAGGTAATTTTCAATATTTCAAATGCTTTAGTGCCCATTTTCCCGAGCAAGAAGCACAACTTCACAGCCACACCATGTTCATGTAAATCAGCCATTAAAAAATCAACAAGCTTGCAAAACAACATCACAGAAAAAATCACACCAACTAAAACAACCTTCTGCAGTGATGGCAGATAGCATAATGATTAGTTTCTCTAAGAAGGTTCTCTGTATGCCTTATAAGTGAAAACCCAGCCCCTCCACCATATCAGTTTGGTTTCTTTTGGGTACAACACATTACTCAGTAATAAAATTAAGAAAGAATTATTAAATACTTACACTCAATAAGTTTTCGAATGCGATGCATATCTTGATAACTATAGTAAAGTAAACAATGAGATGTTTTTCCATCACGTCCAGCTCTTCCAGATTCTTGATAATAACCTTCGATAGACTTTGGTAGAGAATAATGAAAAACATAACGGACATCTGGTTTATCTATTCCCATACCAAATGCGATTGTAGCACAAACCAACTGAAAATTAATAGAATGATTACATAGTTCTTGTAGTAAACAAGATTAATTGCAATTAATTTTTATTATTTTGATAATTTATGAATAATAGTAAGAAATAAGTACATTCACTTTGTTTGTGATCCATTTCATTTGAACATCATTACGTTTAGAATCGGTTAGACCAGCATGATAACTAATTGCTTTAATTCCTTCATTACACATAAATGTCGCTGTATTATCACATTCGTTTCTTGACAAACAATAAATTATGCCAGACTGGTTTTTATATTTTTCTTTAATGAGATTAGCTATTTCTATCATAGCAGATTTTCCTTTCTTGGGAACAACTTTATAAAGCAAATTGGGCCTATTAAAACTAGATAAAAATCTGAAAACAATAATTTATACATAATACATACGAAAAAATGTTCCTCATAAAAGTAGGTTGTAGATTATTTTTAAAGTATAATTATTGAAAAAATATATGTATTACAATTTTGTTCCACTGATCTGTAGCTGATGAAGTACATCTTCACGGACACGAGGTGTTGCAGTAGCAGTTAGAGCCATAATTGGAACATCTGGATATTTTTTTCTGAATTCTCCTAAACGTTTATAGTCTGGTCTAAAAATCAATTGAGTTTTTAATTAACAATCAAGTAAAATTTTTTATTTATACAAACCGAAAATCATGTCCCCAATGAGAAACACAATGAGCTTCATCAATAACTAAACGGGCTAATTTTCCA
>VUJU01002897.1:0-31621 GCA_009835225.1 Aphis craccivora | reverse complement strand
TATATAATATATAGATCTGATACCTACTACACTCCATAACAATGTCGGACACTCTTCTACCACTTGTAGTGAATTCTACAATGCTACAAATATGTATCTAAATAGATAAGACAAGAAGTTAAACCTTATTTTAGAACGTTTAAGCTATAGTTCAAACAGTGTACGTGTTCCAATTGATTCTAAATTTTTGAATAGTTTTCCTTTGCAAGATATTGACGATTTAAAAGAAATAGAAGAAAACATTAAGAGTGAAGATTATAAGACTAAAATGGTAAGATAATTAATATATTATATTGAATAAGTACCTACTACTTACCTTTTTGTAAGAAACTAAGAAATTGCTAATACGAGTAATACCTACGTAATTTATTTTGTTTTAGAAAAATTTGATATCTTCAATTGGTGGTACAAGTATAAAAAATTTTGTTAAGAGAGTGCTTGGTCGATTATTTAGTAATAAGTTGGCATCAGAATGTTCCTGGTCTGGTTTTAAAAATAATTTCCGACTTGATAATCTGGCACTTATAATGCTTGTTAAAGGTAATTTTTTCATATATGATTTTTAATTTAATTTTTCTTAGTAAGATCTCTAGTATACATAATTGTAATAACACATTCTATTTTTAGAAATAGCTTATGAACATTTTAAAATGGATGATAGTAGTTTTGAAAACATCATTAAGGATTGGTTTAGACACGGGAGTCAACGCTTAGCCCGTGAAAACAAAAAAAAAAAATTGTAAGAACCATAATATTATGATTGTATGTCTATAAAATATACTACTGCATTATTATTTCATAAAGTGTAGACTTTAAAAATGGACAGGAGAGGTAGCAAGATCACCTTCTTGTCTGTTAGGATTTTTGGTTAATTTATGTGTGTTTTTTAACCTTGGTGTGATTCGTGACTTGTAGAGAATATAATTTGTATAGCATATTAAAAAATATATAATATAATCTTTTTAAATTAGAATTCACCTACAACCAGATAATAGTATGAAATAATACTGTTTGTACGGATTACGGCACAGTTTCGGTCAATACCTTTTTGGTGGCACTTGCTGTCTATTTTTTTTTACATATCTGAACAGGTTTTTACAATACTGATATAATAATAATACATTTAAACTTAAACTATATTAACTTTCCTTCGCACTTTTACAGGCTTAGGACTGGCAATAAATATTATTTAATATTTACTGGCGTGCTTAAAAGTTGTTTTTTTTATAGATATTAAATATTTATTGTAAACTATTATGATATAAATATAAAATATATAATTATTAATTTGTAGACTCTATTTTATTGAGACGTGTCAGTTAATTATTATTGCCTATTAATCAAGTTTTTGTATGAAAGAAAGTATTGTTAGACATTTTTTTAAGTCTCTGTCCTCTTCATATGATTTTAATGTTTTTTCAATTCTACTGTCAAGTGTAATGTAACATTTTTTCCGTTTTTTTCCTTCCAAGCTTAAAAAATGTCGATCAAACAATAAGTCTCCATGCAGAGCTTCTAATTTTAGACATTTGTAAAGAGCTAAAAAAGTTGGTCGAGGTCTATTTAATTGTTTATTTAATCTGCTGTTCCAACCTTCAACGATATTATTTGTCCTGTGTCTTTTTTGGAAGCAATTCCATATATATTTGGATATTATTGTATTTTCAAGCCACTGTTCTACAAAATAGTCATGAAATAACTTAAGTTTTTCGTTATCAGGACTGTTTTCCATAATAATTAGCCAACCTTCGTCAATATCTTGAAGTGGAATAAGAGCTAAAGCTGAACACATTCTAATATTAATACGAATTTCATCATTATCTCTATACTCATCTACCAGTCCTATATTTTGAACTTTACGCCATAGAGATTGATTGAAATGATAATTACAGCCACTTATTTGAGTATTAGAAAAAACATCTTTAATTGCTTGAATAGTTGCTGCTTCAAAATCAATTGTAATTATATCGGGGTTGAAATTCGGAATATGTTCTTTTATAAGTTTAAATAATCGATTTGTTTTGTTTGGAAGTAATACAAAAATTACTGGAATCACATTAGTTTCACTGGATGTGCTTCCAATATCTACATGTATTGTGTATATTTGTAGAAATTGTTTACTACAACTTTTAAAAGTTCCGTCAAAAAAGAAATGACTATATGTAGATGCTTCTTCTCTTTGAGTACTACTCAAAAAAGCAATAATTCTTTCTTCAACATTATCGCCAAATAATAAAAATTGGTAATTGTTACCAAATTTTGAAATATCATCAGGTACAATTATTTCGTCTTTCGAATTTGGATCTAGTGTATTACCAAGTGTTTTTTTTTAATCCTATTTAAAGTTGTCTTGGCGGAAGCGTATGTAGGAATAGCAGTAACGTGATCATAGCCTTTTTGAAATAAAGGAGACATCTCTTACGAAAAATTTCAGATGCTGTATATGATGACTCTTCTCGCACTCTTTTTCTTGCATTATTAAATTGTTTTTTTACTTCACTAGTTGCCACATCAGGTTTACACAAATGATCAGAAAAATTAATTATTTCTATATTTTTAGTTCTCATACGGCCTTTACACGTATCCTTTTTTTTATTCAAACAAACCCATACTGTCCCATTTTCATTTTGTCTGTATTTTCTGAATTGGTAACCATTAAAAATTGCTAAAGGCTTACCTTTTGTTGTTTCAATTATTTCTATTTCTTGGCCAACTTCATCTGTGCTTAAATCCATTTCTAACTTGGTTGTGTTTTGTAATAATATGTTTTGTCTACAACTGATACAACTAACACATACGTACATCGAAAAATATAATTTTCCTATCGTAATCGCAATATAATATAATTATTATTATCATCGCATTGACATCGATAACGTTGTACCAATTTATATATAAAAATAACATAAAAGATGGAAAGTTTGATTTTTAATATGTTATAGGTTTAACTTTATTATTATATCAGTATTGTCAAACCAGTTCATATGTGTAAAAAAAAATAGTGACCGCAAGTGCCACCAAAAAGGTAACGACCGCAACTGTGCCGACCGCATTTGCGCCGATACCTGGTATCTAAATGGTATCTAAATGGTTTATCAATATTTTGGTATATTTACATTATACCAAATGTCAAATTATATTATTGTAGCTCTTTGTTCTCTATTGTTTTGCAATAAATTAAGATTAGTTTTTTTACAACAAATATAAAACTAGTCTATTGGAACCTGTGTTTGTGTCTGTGTGAGTTGTGTTCATTATACGTGATTTAACTGTATCTTTGTGTTTTACCTATTATCATTATTTTTCTAAGTAAATTATTAATATGAATGTTCTGACAAGATATTTAATTCTGAGTCGACTGTTATTTATTTGTTTGAATTCGTTTAGTTACCGTTTGCAGTAGATGTTGGTCTTTATATAACCGTAACCATATTTAGAGGGGTGGTCTCGTAATGTAGTTACGCACGGAGACGTATGACGTCACCCGGGAAAACTCAACGCTACGTAGCGGCATACGTAGTGAATAGATCGGTAATCGTTAATCCAGGGCCTAAAATTGTGTGCAGTAGCACACACTATGTGCAGTAGCTAATATTAAACGTGCAGTAGCAAATTTAAAAGTGTGCATTACTTTTTGTACTTTAACCGAAGTTATTTTATTTTTAATTTTAAAATTTGTAGTCATATAGGTATCAACTATCTAGGACTTTTATAGAAGAGTGTCTTAGTTTGTATTTATTATAACTAATTATTAATAAACACCAAAAATAATTATGATACAAAGTTATATGTGGCATGTGTATTTACTAAGTTTATGTTTATTATTTAAAAATATTTTGGAGTATGGAATTATAAGTGTGCAATAGCAAAATACTTAAATTTTAGGCCCTGCGTTAATCGTTGTCAATAAAATCAATATATCGATTACCTTACGAAGTACCTATAATATATTATAGTACAAAGTTTACCTAACGTTAAAATAATAATTATACTAAAAACTAATGATATCATTATACAATATACATAATGGATTTTAGGAACTATTATTGATAATTTAGTACACTGTACATTTTTTTAAAAAAAAAATTAATCATAAAATAACGTTTTTATTAATGTAATTTATTTCATATTATTACGTACTAAGATAAATGTTTGAGTGATGTAATATAATAAAAAATAAATAATAGAGTGAAGAAACCTCTTCATAGATGAATTCATCACGGTATACATTAAATATACCTATGTAAATTAATATAGCTTTTATTTTATTCTCTGATATCTGATATATACGAATAGTATGATTTATCTGTTTTTATAATATGAAATATACAAAAATCTTTTGGACTCCTTGGTTCAGCATCTGTAATAAAAAAAAAAAAAAAAAAAACGTAAATATTAATATTTATTTTTTTAATAATAATAATAATAATAATAATAATAAATAATAATAATAATTATTATTATTCTTGTATAATTTATTTTATGTTCTGAGAGGAGAAAAGAATGTATTTATTTTACAATGATGCGTATTTTTTATTCTGTCCGTCATCACCTTTTGGAGCTACAAAACTGTTTAAATTTCACAAGCGTCTCATTGCAGAATGACAAATTGGCTGATGCACCCGCCGCTCCTCTTATCATACCATTTAACAGTGATAATAATCACTTTTATTTAATTTTAATATTAAATTAATTATTTTTTATTTTTTATTAAAATATTAATTTTAATTACAATCAATATTTCTAATACCAAATAACAAATTTATTCATTTAAAAGTAAGTGTAAAGTAATTTTTTTTATTACTTATTTAGAATACAAATGATCATCGAATACAGTATGTACATTATGTACATGTGTTATATAGTATGTATATAGTCTCATTATTGTCAATTTTAAGTCCAAAAGTAATTCCATTAACTTTATTTACTTTGAATTTGCTATTGATGTTTTGCTGGATTTCTTTTTGTTGAATAAAGCCGGAGTTGTGAATCTATTTTCTTTTGAATATTGACTTCTTCAACTGTTATTAAGTGTGTTTCTCCTCCTCTATTCATAATTGCTACCTATAAGTTTTCATTAGGTACTATGTTTATTTGTTGAACTCAGACCCAAAATTATTCCTACTTGGTTTTTGATTGTTTAATTTTTTTTAGCTTTATGGTGACTTGAAGTTTCACCTATATTCATTAATAGTTTTTGCTCTGTCATATTTTTGTGGTGAAAAACATTGTTTTCAGTATTGTTATTTATACTTATGATCTAAAGAGTACAAGCATATATGTGTTTACAAATATTTGCTTTAATAATGTTATCAATGCATGAACAATGAAAAGTGTGAATGCAAATATTACACTTTTTGCATTTCAAACATTATGGATGTGTACATGTTTCGTCAGTTTTTATTATGGAATGCTGTTGTGAAGGATTGGACGATGATATTTTTAAAATATATACATTTTTGATTCCACAATTTTTATTTGTCCTAGTTTTATTAATTTACTGGAGTTATGACTATAGGTACGTTGCCAATGGCAAACGACAAGTGACAACCGCGACCCGGGCAACGTATCAATTTTGTGGTTTTAGGTGAATAATGCTCAGTGGCTACTGGTTTTAGTCTGAGGACAATCCTGCTATCTCGTAAAAAAGAGTATAGTATCAACTTATTTAGAGAAATTTGATATTATTGATAATTTTTTGTCAATAACTAGTTAAAAACCTTGAAAATTGGATAAAATTAATATCTATTTTCTAATAAGTTGTAATTATCTTCTTCTTTTTCATCAGCTTGTCAGCCCATTAAGAGCCATCACTTCCATCACATAACCTCTCCATTTTTCTCTATCGTATACGTCGTCAAAAACCGAGTTATCTTTTATGTCTTTGATGTCTTGAGCCACGACATCCATCCGTCGGGTCCTTGATGTTCCTAATGGACGTTTTTTTGTTTATTTTGTTAACTAGAATTTTTTTCATCACTTGTTCGTCTGCCCTCCATATGTGACTAAACCATTCTAGACGTTTGATTTTTATATATGAAATTTTATTTGGCCTATTATACAGCTCCTGTAGTTTTGATTTATTCTCCTCTCATATGTTTGTGACTCTGCATATATAATATCAGGCAGTATGTTCCTCAGTACCTTTATTTCAAAGGTAATTAGGTGTTTAGCATATTTCCTTGGATCTGTAATCCGTAAGCTGTATTTATGAATTTTTCTCTCATCTCTCTCATTACCACAATATCATCTTTGTATTGCAATATTATTAGTTCCCCACATACTTCCATTTTTTGATCATACCATACATCACCCATTAATTTCTCTAATTCTAAGTAAAATATCATGGGTAATAGAGCATCCCATTTTCAAAGGTCTGATTATCTGATTTACCTAAAAGGTTTCTGACATTTCTTGTAGGATACGAACTCTGCATGCAGTTTTATTGTTACATCCTTTTATTAAACTTATATACTGTTTCAGAATGCCTAATACTTCTAAAGCTTTCCACAGTTAGTCCCTATCAATACTGTCATATTAAGCTTGTTTATAGTCTACAAATATGGTGCAACTCTTTATCAAATTCATAGAACTTAGACATTATCTGTCCCAATGGAAAAATATCATCCAGAGTTGATTTGCCTCTCCTAAACCCACTTTGGTATCTCCGACTATTCCATTAAAATATTGGTTAATCCTTTCTAATAATAATGATGTAAATACTTTATAGCATGTATTCTGGAGAGATATACATCTATAATTCTTAGCTTTGGTTAGATCCCCCTTTTTAAAAATAGGGCATATTACTGCAGTACTCCAATCTTCTGGGAAAATTTCTGTGTCCCATAAATTTGGGATCATTTCCTTGATTTTTCTCCTTATACTCGTACCACATTTCTTAGCAGTGCAGCTACTATATATAATGTTTTCCTGGGTGCTTTATTGTTTTTAAGTTTATTAATTTCTTTTTGTTGTGGTTTTTCTATCTTTGGTTCTGCCGTATAAAAATAGATAGTTTCATTGTCTCCTTCTATTACTGGTTGGTTCTAGAGTTGGTTAAAATATTCTTTGAAATGGTTCACTATTTGCATCTCTTCTGTCATTAGATATGACACTATTCTTGTCTGTAGTTTGAAAACCGCATTAATACTTCCGCTTTCTTTGAAAAGTTTTCTGGCACTGCATCTGTTCTTTTTAATCTCTTCTATCTTTTTCTTTTCATACAACCGTTTTTCTCTTCTCAAAATTGTATTTGTCTGCCTTCTTTGTTCTTCGAAAATACTTATGATTTCCTGGGATGCATTTTGTAATATTTTTTTTCTAAGCAATATTCTTTTGTTTATTGCTTTACTACACAAATTATTGAACCAGTCCCTTATTCATTGTTTTTCTCCATTCCAAAAATTTGATTTGCGCTGTTAGTCACTACGTGTTTTATTAGTCTCCATCTACTGTTTACATCGCCATTTGCGTGACCTACATTTTCTAAGCTAGTCTTTTCAAGATTTTGTCATATGTTTTCTGCATACTTTCTGCTTATTTCGCTGTCTTATAATATTTGTACATTGAATAGTTTTTTGGTTTTCTTTGATGTCATTTTTCATTTCACTGATAATCTTAATTTGAACTTTGTGTAAAGTAGATAGTGATCAATATCAGCATCCGCTTCTCTATATGTTCTCACATTCTGGATGCAACTACTATGTCTTTTGTTTATTTATGTTGGGTCTATTTCATAGTGTGTGCTACCGCCAAGAGACTTCCACGTGTGCTCGTGTACGTTTTTCCGGGGAAAAAATGTACTGCTTATAATGAGGTCTTTTGAGCAGAGAAAATTTACCAGTCTCATTTCCTTTTCATTACTGATATTATATAAGCTGTCTGGTCCTTATGTTGGTCTAATAAGCTACTTTATTTTCCGACATTCGAATTTAGATCCCCTACAATCTTGATACAATGAGACGGTAATCTATATATACTTCTTCTAGATCTTCGTAAACGTTGTGTTTTATATCCTCATTTTTTCTTCCGTTTGCACATAGCAGGTTATAATTACTACATCAAATATTCTACCTGCTATTCGGACATAGAAAATTCGATCTGTTACTGCTGAAAAGGCTTTTATACATGGTAGGACTTAATCAGGTATCATAAAGCCTACATCATTCTTGTGCTTTCCATTATTTGGTCTGCTATAAAAGATAGTTATATTTTCTTTTTTAAGATTTCCGTTGTTTGGCCATCTTATCTAGTGTAACGCTAGAACGTCCATTTTATACATATTTTAAGCTTCGAGTACATATTTCAAAGTTACTGGTTTGTTAAAGTTCTTATGCTCAAAGTTCCCAAACGTAGTCCATTTTCCGAATCCAGTTGTTTTCCATTGTTTATGCAATTCCGAGGCTTTTTTTTTATGGTTTATTAATTGACTGCTTTTTACGAGGTCGGATTGTTAGCCTAACTCTCAACCCCCAAACTGGAGGGCCATTCTATACCAACTACTTAAAGTCAGCGTGGGGCTATTTAAATACACATCGCAGTATATTGGGCGTTGGGACCGCCATTTTTCCTACTCCATGGACTAAAATCTGCGGGTTCATCACCCCCGCTACCAATTAAGTTGTAATTATACCTGTGTTTAAAAATATTAAATTTACGTTTATTTTTATACATCAATGTTAAAAAAATATATATAATTATACTGTTCTTTAATAAACGAAATTTTTATCACATAGGTACATTGAAAATTTTGTGCAATTCTGGACATTATAGTATATTCATATTCAATTCATATACTTTTCTTGTAACATAATATATTATAATAAATAAATAAATAAAACATATTATAGAATAACTAACTTTCAGGAAGTTTCAACGATAGATGCACATCACTTTCACCCATATATCTGTCTGCAACATTAATTATAGTATATTAATAGTATATAATAATAATAAAGTTTTTTTTTAAAAAAAAAAAATAATTTTTTTAATATATTGTACCTATGCTATTTTTTTTTATTATCTACAAACTTGTTCTTCTTTATTTATATAATATATTAATGATTCGTCATTTGTTAGTGCCTACTAGCAAATCTTAGAAACCACAAAAGCTATTGAAGATTTTTGCTCCTTTTGCTTTTTGCGTTGGGACCTATAACCAATTATGTAATACATTTTGGTTCATTGATGATTGTTGTCCACTCACATATGAATTTTTAAGTTTCCGAAAATCTAATAACTCTTAATAATTATATTTAGGGTAAAGAAGTAATTTACAGATAATAAAACAGTTATTATGGAACCGTAACAAACAAAAAGAATAAAATCTAGACTTTTCTATAATCTTTTCATTATACCTACGTAGTTAAGAGACGATGCTCGTATGTTTGTAGGTTATAAATTAAAATCTACATAACCTATTTTTTAAAAAAAAAATTAAGGTTGTACATATAGAACATAGGTATCAGCAAAATTTTGAGTATATTTGTAAAATTTTAATAAGGAATCTATCAAATCAGATCTGGATACAGCTGTAAAACTTTTGTTAAATTTAATTACTTATTTTATTTTCTAATTTTCTTGGATTAACATGTCATGTTATATTAATAGTTAGTTGGTAATAACAAAAGTGGCAAATAATATTTAATTGTACAGCTCGTGTCATTTGTCTTAAAATAATAAACTTCAGAAAACTAAAAAATGTGTGCTGTATTTTTTTATTCTACTTCAATAATTATTAAGTTTTGATAACAAATGCATACGTACTAGTAAAATATTCCGAAACATACTTCAAATGATTACGGTAAGCAATTACATATTCTAAAAAATAAAATGTAATTAATAATTATGTTTGTCAATTTCATTGATAAAAAGTATTAAGCTAAGTAATGAGTAAATATATTCGTAATAATTAATTATTTTAAAAATATTTTATATTTTCCGCAGGTTATTTTGTAAAACTACACAATTTTAAAAAATTCGTCTATCCCACTTAAATAATGTAAATCATTCAAATTAAACTTTTAATACAGATAAAGTAGATAAGGGGAGTCAGAGTAATTAAGCGAAATTTAGCACTTCGCTATGCAGATAATTATAGCGTTTTTTACTAAAAAAGAAGACTTGCAAATATTACTTGATAAACTGGAAAATATCTTAGAAAATTACGGAACGAAATTAAACAAAAATAAGACCAAAGTTATGTCACGTAGTAAATAAGATAAAAAGTGGAAAACATAAATATTAAAAGTGAACTTATTGAACAACAGTAAAGCTCTACTATTTTGGCAGTAAAATAACCGATTAACATAAAAACAAATTAGATGTAATAAATAGGATAGCGCAAGGAAAAATAATATTTCAAAGCAAAAATCACATATTATCTACCAACAGTGAGAAAATAGACAAGAGGAACAACTTCCTGAAATCATACGTATAATGTGTAACACTTTACAGATTTGAAAAATAGACAGTAAGCGCAACTAGGAAGAAAAGATTAGATGCTTTTGAAATTTGGTGCTACCAAAATATGCTAACGATTATATAGAACCACATTGTAACAAATTAAAATTAATTGTGAGAGAATTAAAGAAAAAGGACAAATTTGAAAATTATAACTAAACGAAACTGAAGAACAAACTAAAGAAAGTAATATGATAAGGCATACTCTAAGCTATGATAGTTTGCTGAAACTGATTATTGAAGAATATATGGATTTTAAAACTGTAAGGGGAAGACCGAGAATGGAATACATTTCATAGATTACGAAGAACATGCATGATATGTGAGTTATCGATATTTAAATGACCTGAGTTTTGACAGAAAAGTTTTAAGATCTGCGGCCAACCGATCGAAAATTTGAAGACCAAAAATAAATAAATAAGATTAACAGATAAAATTTAAGCTCAATTTTTATAATATGCAAGAGTAACCTAACCTGCATACTGTGACTATTTATGGGTAGAAAATATATTTCATGTATTAAACTACTACAATTATTCGATAATTGAATGCCGATTGAAATTTTCTAAAATAATAATATTGTTATTTATCTATATACCTATAAGCATTTAATAATAACCCGAGGAAAAACACATGTAATTTATTTGAGTTTATTTCAAAAACTACCTTTCTAAAGTTGACGTATTAAATTGTTAAAATTTTAAAATTTTCTATCTCTATACTATTGGACTTTCTAATAAAATACGTTCAACTTTTGAATATGTTTTTTAGAAAAATATATGAAAAATAAAATGGATTTTAATATAATATTTATAACACCAGTCACCAAGAAGTGGTGATTGTTTTAAAACCTTAAACATTCCAACTGGCTACAAGCCTGATGAATTATGTTTATAAAATATCAACACATTTTAGAAGTTCCTTTCTATAAAGATTAATATACTGTAAACATACTAGACGCTGAATAATTTTTAATTTCTGGAAAATTATAATAAAAAAAAATAAAATAAGATTTGTTTTATATAAGTGATATATAAATAATAATAAATATCAAAAAAAAAACAATATACATTTCATTTGTATTAACGTCTCTATAATGACTATTTATCACTATTTAATAAATAATAAAAATAATTACAAAGTATCACGAATTAAAAATATATATTCAATTAACAAAAAAACGAGTAAGTGAGTACCACTATGCTGAACATTTGGTGTCGATTGACCACCTGTAGACTGTAGGTAATGGATATATGTTAAATTTTAATTCAATGATTTATCATTGTATGCGAAAAAAAATTCAAAGCAAATACGATCTGTCGGTTTATATTACTAGGTAGGTACTGTAGGTAAGTAATAGGTATGCTTTTTTATATAATTCATATGCTCTTGATACAGCTTTTATAAAATCATTTATTTTACAATTAACAAAATAATATAGGTTAACTATATTTTCCGAAAACACTATGTTTATTATATTTTAAGTATTATGTATAATAATATGCATATATTTATACGATATTATAATTTATATATTTTTTTTTTCGTATGGTGTATGTAGTCCGGGAAGAGGCCCGAAGGCCTAGTTCGGACGCCTAATTGGCAGAATTTCTATTGGGCACCCGTAGGTTTCTGCCATGTCCGGGATGGGGGATGGCGGTCTCTCTCTCCAGACACCGTGACTTGCCCGAAGAGAGGTGCCACCCGTGACCGAGGTTCGAACCGGCGATGGTGTGCGTCGCAACTGACGTCTTAGAACACTCATCCACTCTGTCCCCCATAACAATTATTGTTATTGTTGTTTAGTGATACACTACGATATCGATATCCAAAATCTGATATAAATTTTTTGCAATTTGAAATTTCTATTTTCTATCTATATAAGTTTTGACTGTGAATCAATGTATCAATGTCAAAGAATGATTGAACACTAATGATAAGCAATACGATGAAGCTCTTATGATAAAGTTATATAGCTGTGACTGTTAAATTTTTACAATTAGTCTTGTTTTTTCTGTCGTCTTTGTCGAGCAAGTATATCGTCGTTCTCTAATATTTACAATTAATTAAAAATTATGAGTTGTATTATCGTAACTTAGAGGTTGTAATGGTATGTGGAAACATTTTGGCTCCCAAATAGATAATGATGGTCCAATGTTAAATAAAAAAATTAAGTAGTTAATTGTCGTGAGTGTAAGTCTATTATTGCGTACAGTGGTAATACTACAAATTTAAAATCACATTTGTAACAGTACAACATATCAAAAACATCAAGTTCATCGAGTGATATTCAAAATTATTTTAAAGTATGTGCACCAAAATTATCTGTTGTGATGGGGAAGGGGGTCGTAGTAAAAAGCTCACTAACGGTTTGATGACATTTTTTATCAAAGATTTAAAACAATTAAAACCAATTAGTATCGCAGAAGGTGAAGGATTTCGTTAGTTCATGCCTATAGTTGTGCCACAATTTATTGTCCCATGTAATATGACTACAACAAGGCAAATTTATCAAATGGCAATAGTTGAAAGGGAGAAATTAAAAGAGATTTTGAAAGATATACCTAATGTGTGTTTAACTATTGACTTTTTTTACTGCTGTGGCAAACAATAGTTATTTGGATGTAACAATTGTAACAAATCATTTTTTGGATAGTTCGAAACTTGGAAATTACGAAATAAAATTTTGGAAACTATCGAGGGACTTGAATTGCATATTTCGGAAAATATAACCAATAATTCAAAATCTGTAATACAAAATTGACAAATTTAACATAAAGTGTTTGCTATTGCCAGTTACAATGCGGAAAGTATGATGAAAGCTATTAATGACATAGGCCAGGAAAATTTAATTAGATTTATCTACCGCAGATTCTATTCAATAATCTGTAAACGTTGGTCTCCAAAATTATTTAGTAAAAACATCAACAAACAAGTTAAGAGCAATAAATTGTTGATCATTTTAATTAAAATTCGTCATCACAACATGAATTAGATAAGGAACAACAAAAAGGTATTTAAGATAGAAGTAAGTTAATCCAAGACTGTATAACTAGATGGAATTATATGTGTTTAATGATTAAAAATATTTTACAACACCGAGTTTCAATTAAAAACGTAATATCCAAAACTAAAAAAAAACACATAAGTGGTTTATAACGTCTGATGAATTTAAAAATATGAACGATTTAGTGGAAGTTTTAGAACTATTTCAACTAGTTACTGAAACATTGGGAGGTGAAAAATTGCATACTGGTCAATTAAGATTCTTTTAAATTACATGCAAGAAAAAGAAAATGAATCAAATTTGGTTAAGACGATTGACACGGCACGCAACGGTCGCCACTACAAAGTACAGATACCGCAGCGACAGGTAGGCACCATATCAAACGCCACCACGGCCTACGACGATACAACTTAGTCGACTCTCCCACCAACGCCTCAAAGACATGCCGGACGAGTACCGGCCGCCGGCGATCAATGCTCTGCGACACGCAACGTCAACGCGACAACACGTTGTTATGATCGCCCATGTCTTAAGAACATAAGAACGACGACCAACAACCATACAACGTTGGGTACGTCAGCCCTCGTCTGACCATAGAGATCGACCAATCATCATCTCCGTCACCAGTACATCATCGGCAACGGTTATAGCTCAACAGACGCTGACCATACATCTGCGAGGATGATCTACAATCAACCTCCGTCAGGTCCGCGTCACGATACAATTTACCATCTTAGACGATTTGAAGAAAAGATCAGATAAGCATTATACGCTTGTTTAATGAAGCTGGTCAAGTCATTATCAAATAAGAAATCGGTTATCATCAGAGTCAATTCACTACTTTTTTTTAATTCATATTCAAAAAAAAAAAATAATACATATATATATATAAGATAACGTAATGGTATGAACACTATAATTAATAAATAATAATATTTTTTAGCTAAATACTTAATAATTTTAAATGTATCTATGCATATTTTCAGAAAGAAAATTATCGGTGAAGATCTAATCTGAATTACGTCCCGGGTTTTTTCGGGGTCATATCCGAGTTATGGCTCGATTAATTTTTGCCTACATCCTTATATTACTATCGTTCCCCGTTCAATAACATCGACAGTTAGCAGTCATCATATAGGTTTATAACATTATATCAAGACAATTTTCTATCTTAACTCATTTAACTTGCTGAATGCTTAATAATGACAGTAATTGCACTGTTCTTCTTCTTCTTCTTATTCTTCTTCTGACTCTTTAATAGCTTTTATCGCCAACACTACCTCACGCCACCTATCTCTGTCAAACACCACTTTTTTTCGTGTGTCTATTCCAATATTCCTTAAATCTTCTTCGACTACATCTATTCATTTCTTCCTGGGTCATCCAAGAGGTCTCTACGTGTGGTTTTCAATCTAGTAATTATTGTACTGTAGATACAGAAAACATCAAATACATCTTAATTGTCCCTTTTCTACTCTTGAAAACGTTTCAAAGCTTTTAGATCTAAATTTAAACTTTGTTTTGTTTAATTCTTTTCCTAATGGCTAATGAAATAAAAACTACGAGTATATGTAATGAGAAAAGTTAAAAATATATAATTTTATATTTAAAAAATGTTTGGTTAATTATATTTAGCCCGAAATTCGTATGCACGCTAAAAAATCATAGGCCGAGATTAGTATGTACCCCAAAAAAAACGTTGTCCACAATTCAAAAGTACCTAGTCGTTATAGTTATATTCATGGTACTTGCAAATTTAAAATAATACTCAGTTATAATTTTAATTTAAATTGTTTAACTAATTTTAATATCACAAATTTTAATATCCCTGTAAATTCTTAATTAAGTATTAATAACAACTGATATTTTAATAAAATATACTTTTTTTTTTATAAAATTTATTTGCGCTTTTAAGTTGCGTATATGGCCTATTATGGGTAACAGCCGAGTCTTCATACGACGTACGTAATTGTTAATACGATGTCAAAATATAGTGAATGTATGAGTAACATTTTATTTTCAGTTTTCTGTATAATATTCTATAATATAGTCTACTCATTCGTACATATTTTCGACGTCATTAAAATGATGTTGGTGAATTTCAGATGTGGTAATAATGTATTGTAATTTTATTGTTATTATATGCACTGAATAACTTACCAATTGTTGGATATACATAAGAGTAATTATCCGAAGCGTGCCAATCTAAAAAAATTTTGTTTTTGAATTCTTATAATGATAGTTCGATTACTTTTCTAGTATGTTACAAAATATTTGAATACCTATATACCGGTATGTAGTAACTTAAGATAAGATAGGTAGATATAATCTATTTATTAAGGTATTCCACAATTATTCTACATTTACGATTAAAATTTTCAAAATCAAAAATTAAATTGTAATTTGAGTGTCCGTTATTTAGAGGTTTTCCTGTATAAAAGTGATAAAATACCCCCGTTTCCATAGAGACGTCAGCAATTCGTATGTGCCCGTTATTTATAGTTGTTCTTTAAGGAAGGTTTTACTGTATAGTGTATATAACTATAAAATATGTATTTATCACATATTATAATACTATAATATAATAAAAAGAACTATGCAAAGTCGGTACATAAATAATGTAGTGCATTCATCAATTAATTGAAAATCAATTTTACTAATATAATTATACTATTAAACTTACATATAAAACCTGCAGCTTTTAAATCATCTAAGCAATAATTAAAATAATAATTTTAACATCGCAGTATAAAAATAAATGGTTAATAGATTATCTATTATTTGGTTCCATAATTAATATAATAAAATAATAACTGAAAATGGATAATTTATTTCAAGTCTTTAAAGTTTAAATCTTCATATATTAGTTGATATAAATGTACCCAATACAATTGTAAGTTTACTACTATAAGTTACTCAATAAACTATAAATGCTTTATAATATTTTATATAAATAACAAAATCAAAAATATTTAATAACTAAAGAACTAGTTAGTTGAAAAAATAATATATTGCAATAAATTATAAAATCCAATCAGTTAAAAATGTGTAAAAGGTATATTGGTATATACCTACTAATATAGTAATACACAGTGGAACCTCGATAAGTCGAAATTCAAGGGAAATGCAATTTTTTCGAAAATGTGATTATACAGTTTATTATAAATAAAAAAATTAAAACGAAAAAATATAATAAAACATGTGTACAGTTTTGTAACTTTATAATAGATAATTTGTTATGTTACTTTATTTTAAAATTTAAGATCACATGCTATTATCAATAATATGTAAACCGATTAGACAAAAGTTTATAAAATTATCTATCATTATCCGTCTATATTCGGAGCACAGAATTTTGTTTTCTACTTATCGAGATTCCACTGTGGATCCAGGGTGATTCATTAAGTATAAAAACACTCATTACCTATCTCAAAAAGTATTCACATTTTTCCATTTTTTTTTTAACATTTTAGATTAACACTGTTTTAGAATTGTATAACTAATATATATATATCATATTTTCACCCTTATATTTATTAAGTAAACAACTATCAACTTTTGATTATCAAATAAAAACCTATACATAAAATTTCAAAAATTATTAAGGTTATTTTTTTTTTATCGATTATCACATTCAAATGTTCATTTTACGTTAATCAGTGGATGAGATATAGCTTCTCAAAGTTTGGTAGTTTTGGGAAATGTTTTATTGAATGTAAATGTGTTATAACTCGTCAGTAGATATTATTTACAATTATTAGGATTTTTACATCCCAGGATAATTTAAATTATACTATTATATTTAATTATACTATTCAAAGGAAGGCACAAAGTACATAAAGCTCCTAAATGTATTTTATAATGACCATTTTCAATGGAGTCACACGGTTCATCCCACAAAGGTGATCGTGACACTGGTCATAATAAAACTTAGGTATCAATTATTAATTATTATTAATTGATATTTTAAACTTACCATTTATTATGTAATAAATTCGATATCGTTCAACCCAAAGCCTAGCGGTGATAATCTTGGCCGATATACCGTTTGTGCGACTCAGTCCAAAGTATGGTCTGTTTGACAAATAAATATAATGTACCGTTTGGGCGAGGTTTTATTCAACCAAAAATACCAATTGAGCCGTATGAAAATGCTTATAATATACACACGACAATTAATTAAACAAAATCATATAAAATATAAATGATTAATAATAAGTACCATTAAAAAAAAATATATATATATTACTATAGATATTAATAATCTCTATATTATATAAAATGACTTATTGTCCTGAGAGATTCATCTTTGCTTAGCCGGAACCGCTGAAGCTATGAGTATGAAATCTACAATTCTAGATTAGTGTGAATCTCAAATTTAAAAAAAAAAATTGAGATACCGAGTGTTTTACGCTTAATTAATCACCCTGTATGTGTATTATACAATATATACATAATTAACTTTTACAAATAATATCCATAATGTATAACCTTACCGTAACAAACTGCAATATATTGATAAACAAAAATGTATATAGTTACATATATTTTATTTATATAAAAGTTTATTTCAATTTTAAAAGTATGGTTTGCAATTAAATCGAACAAATTATATTGGATACTATTTTATACGAATTTTAATATAAGTTAAATTTATGCAAATCATTAATAATGTCTTAGTCTAAAGTTTAGACTCTAAACATTAGTAGCATATTATTATTAATTAATAATAATTTAATCCATCGAATATAATTGAATTTCGATAACACGTATAATAAAAATATTTTATTTTTGCATTCATTATCATTCAGTAATAAATTTCACCTTAATAAATCAAATCAAAATACGTAGAATTTGTAATTTCAACATTTTTTTAATATTATGTTAACCAATGTATACCTAGGTAATAGTAGGTATATACTTTTTAAATTTATAAGCGTGACCATAAACAACTATGAAAGTTAAGGACGCAAAATTATTAGGAACTTAACTCCTAGCACTATATTATGTATAGTAGACTATATATTATTATAAGACGTATAATTAGACTATTGTAAACTATGAGTTCTATCTACTTATATAATAACCAATGGTTGTTCAAATTAAAGATGAACATCGATCAATAATTTTATTTCAAAACAGATTACTAAAACCCTTTTTTATTTGTCAAGAACTCAATATAAAATAAATTTCATGATAAAAATAGATAACTTTATAAACTTAAATTAGCATAGGAAACAGGTCTTAGTAAGATACACGTAAACAAAATTCTTTAATAATGCTTTTACCTTGAACACTGCACCAATTTCTTAGATACCCATATAGAATGAAAATGTCTAATTCGAAAAAATATATAGGGTTCATATTATATAATATAGGTACCTTACAGCTAACAATTATGAACATATATAATATAATATACATACATGCATTTATATATAATATGCGCAATGCGCATATAGCATATGTAAATGTATTTATGTATATTAATTACAAGAGTGATAAGATTTCTGTTAATCCAAAATTCGAAATCCATGCATCATATTTATTTAATATTATGTATACAATTTTACTACATATTATAACTCACTTGCTGCCTACAAATTAATTTAATAATAATAACTTACTACTATCATAAGGTGAAACAATTGGATATTCTTCATCTAAAATCAAAATCAATAGAATGATAATAGCAATTATGTAAAAATATATATGTATATCCGATAGTCATAAAGTAATAGTTCAGTCTTTGATTAACATATTTTATGGTTCTAGTTCTTTTATATATTTTACTTTTTTGAATTCTAATCTACCATTGTTTTAAATTAATACCCTTTAACCACATCGATACAACTTATTTTATTTACACTATATTTTATCTTTTATTTAAATTTAATAAGATTAATACTTTCTTTTAACAAATTAATTTAATTTATCAAAAATTAATTTTATTAATATTTCGCTTTTAATTATAATTTATTAAAACTAACTTAAATTTTTAATCTTTTAACAATTTAAACTGATGCATTTTGTAACTTAAAAACTCCTTTATCTTCACAGTAAATAGTAATATATTATAATAATTATCATCATTGATTGTTTTAATAATTTTAACACAATTTTTTTGTTTCATTAATTCGTTAACTACTTTGAAGAAAAACAAAACAAATAACTTATAAATAATTCAGAAATAGGTATTCAAATATTAATAAAAAATAAGTAAAATTAAGTCTGTTAAAGAGTTTTTTGATTTTTTTTTTTTTTAATAATGATAACTGTGAACTAATTTAAAGAATGGTTTATAATAAATGCGCAATTTCAATTAGTTATTAGAGTTAATATCTTTCAAGTAAAACAAGTAAATTTAAAAATAGAAAATAGAAAAAGAATTTGAGTAAATATTTGAGTGTGTGGTTGATTTTAAATATAATTAATGATACCTAATAATGATAATAATTAATAACCTAATAAATTGTTATAGTGAATTATGTATTTTTTTAGATTCAGTGGCGTATTTAGGAATTTGTCATGAGGAGGGTCCAAAAAATGTTCATAATAAAAATCCATGGGGGACTTTGGTGCTTCGTCCCCCCCCGCCGATTACTCTTTATTAAATAAATTTATCATAGTTTTATATTTTTGTGTATAAATTCAATTTATTACAATGAACTAACATAAATCCATTTTGATGTTAATTATTTATTTTTAATCTTATAAAACAACATTTTATATTGAAATTCCAATTTTCTAGGACTTACTGCCATTTTATTGATTTTTTCATCAACAAAAAGAATATTTTTAAAACAAAATTCCCGTTTTTAGTGCAGCCATGATGAATAAAATATTTAAATAAATTAAAAGAAAATGTGTGTAAGATTCCAGTTTTACAATATTTTAACAACAACTAGGAAATAATAATGTCTGTAGATGATTTACATCAGTATAATTTACCAGTAGATTAGGTATAATAAGAATAGGCATCAAAAGAATTAAATGAAATATAGACTAGATGACCTTTAAATTTAACATAATATACCTAAGTACCAATGCGATAGTCTAGGGCAAGCTCGTAGCAACAAAGGAAAAGGGAGAATGGCACCCCTAGACATAATCATCCCCCCCCAAAAAAAATTTTTTAAATGATTATTCTTAAATTTATTTTTATGGTTTAGTAGTTATTAAATATGCATTTTATTGCTTGATAATTGAATAGGCAGTAGAAACAGTGTTTAGTATATGAAGCTATTTTTTCTATATATTAGCAGTATTATAGGAGGGATCATTAATTTTTTTTTCTAATGTATTTCCTACAATTTTGTTTGCCTCACCTGATGATTTAATATGGCTACGAGCCTGGTTTAGTGCTGTCGGTCACAACTTTCATCAGTTTATCCACGGAGAAAAAGTAATAATAAAATGTAATCAAAAACCATTGCAATTCATGTTCAAAAAATCATTAGTTTAGATACAGTGATTGAACCACACAAAAAAGTTGTCATATTAGATGTTCGGTGTTATACTAAATAATCAAACAATTTGAAGACATACTATAATGTACAATACTCATTGGTAATTAACAATACGTAGGTATTCATTAAGTAATAATTAAATAGCTGTATCGTAAACTATCGTTATTCTTACGAGAAAATGTAAAATAAAAAATAAATTTTAACCATTTCCGTTAAAGCAAATATACCTGAGTTAAGAGAGAAAAAAAAGTTTAAATGCCAAACATAAATACCTAAGTAAATAAAGCTAATGGTGAGAAGTTATGAATTGTGTGCTAAATACCAATGTACAGAGAATAAAAAATAAATTATGAAACTAAGTGAAATCGCGGATAGTAGTTGAAAAATATTAGTTTTAGATATAAGTCAATAATAATTATTTTCTCATACACCAAAGTTGTTTATTAATTTCCAAGTTTATAGAAATAACAATGTTAAAAAAATTGTAATAGTAATTTAATAATACAGTTAACCCCTTGTAAATTTTGAATTCCATAGTTCATTAAATTAGATATAAGTAAAACCAATTACAAAAGATTATTTCAAACGGTTTGCTAATTTTACATCAAATTCGAATTAGGTGGTCAATTTGTCCCAGTTAATTCGCAATAAAATAATATGGTTGAAAGGCAATACAATAAGTTTAATAAATAAAAAATAAGACATAAGAAAATAATCTTGATTAGAATAATTGTCTAATGGTGCCTGTGTCTATTGGAGTACAAAAATACTTCAATTAGTTAACATTTTCCAACTTAAGTTAAAAAAAAATTTAGAAAAAAAAGTAAAATTACTAATACCATAAAACCTATGTATAATAAATTAATAATTATTAACTAATATTATTATTTGAGGGTTTTTTAGCTTACTGAAGTTAGTTTGTTAAATACAGAGTAAATAAATTTAATATAACTAGTGCAGAACGTTTTCAAATTTAATCCATGCAGTCAAAATAATTAACAGTAAATTTATTGTTACATACCTTTTTTGTTGACTTTTTTGAGATATTTATAAAATTGGAACGCATATCTACCTAAGGAGCATAATAGAAATTATTAAGCAAAATATTAAGTAATAACCGTGATAAATCATTACCTACAAAAAAAATAACTTACCATTACGTTCTTCAGTTAATTCTATGAATAAAAACAATTAAATAAATAGTTATCATCTCCAATGTCACACACACATATTATTTTATTTATGACTCATAAATTGATTATATTATATTATATTTTTATTATATAAGTTGTACATATAGTATCAACAAGTCTATGTTAAATATCGAAAAATGGTCCTAAAAATGAACCTAACCTAACCTTAACAATATTACCTTACCTTTATTAGTATATTTTGTAATCTATTACATACTTACTTTTTGTAGAAAGTATTAAATCAATATTTTCTTCAACTGTTTTGTCTAAAATAACAATAAATTATTAAATAATATAAGAATAACCATAGTTATACTTATACACATATATATTCCATATGAAAATGTGATCACTTATTAGTTTTAGATACCATATAAATTTAACCATAGACCTTAATAACCTTTTAACTTTACTAAATTGTATTTGAATTATATTTATTCGCTTGGGAAAGTCAAAATAAAATAAATATTGAATATTTTTCACAATCAATAGATAGGTATAATAGAAATATATAGCATTAAAATACGTTAGCTGTTTCTGTATATTAGTATATTATTAACAATAGAAAATAAATAACACAATAAATTAATTACCTTCAAATTCAGATTTTATTAATGAGTCTGTTAAAAGTGAGAATGAAAAATTTTAGTTTTATAAAAAAAAAAAAAAATAGATTAATAATTGCTTTAAATATTATGTTTCATTAACCGTTTTAGGTTATTAATAATAGGTTAATCATTAATATAATGCCTATATAGTCTATNAAAAAAAAAAAAAAAAAAAAAATATGTTTTATAAAAAAGTATTTACAATTTTAATAATTGTCTTACCATAACAAACTGAAATAAGAAGACAAAAATCAAATAAATATTTTGATCTAAATGGTTCTGGTTGGTGTTATTATTTAATAACAAAACAAAAAAATGTTCTTAAAAATTGATCATAAAAAAGGCTGAATATAAGTAACCACTCTAATTTACAATTATTGCCGAGTGTAAATAACCATTAAGTCACTGTAATGTATGTTTTAATTTGAATTCAGTGATAAATGTTTTTCCTACATAAAGCAATTTTGAGTGAAGATGGTCTGCAAACCTATTTTCCTAAGTAGGTATATTGTTTGATACATAATTTATATTATTGCTATTTTAGTAATAGAATAAGTTAAATACATTTTTGGCAAAAACATTACATTTAAAAATATCGTTATGTACCTATGTATATAAGATATAATAATATACGATACAATTTTAAACTAACCACGATTAATAGTTTTAATTTGGTATAACTGAGGTTGCTATTATTTGTTTAAATATTTTATTTCATCCAAGTTTGAATTTAAATTGAAAATATATAGGTATATGTAGGCATAGATACAATAATACTCTATATAGTATAACAAAAAACTGTGATTATTAACAAACTATCAATTTTGGTAATTTTAGCACTGAATATAGTTACCAAAGTTCATAATATTTTCTATTAAAATAATCTATAGTACCTAAATCGCATATCATATTAGATTGTGGCTTTTAAATGGATATATATTTAAATAGAAATCGAGTACCTACAAATATAAATGTATTTATTTTCATTACATATTTATTGAGTTATGCTTGAATATAATATGTTTAATATCACTAAAAAGTTTATAATTTTTGTTAAAATTTCAGCTATATTATTGAATTATAAAAGCGAATATGCAAAAATAAAATTACAACAGGATGTAATAAAAATATGATTGATCGAAACAGAGGCAGAGTATCTAGATTCAAGACTCTACATATATATAAGTATAAAACAAAAAATTAAATCTTATTCTATAATATATGGTTATACTTATTTACCTCTTGTTGCGCACCAATTTAAAGCTTCTAAACCATTAATTTCTACAAATAATTATGTAATAAACTTTTTAATTAAAGCTAAATTATACTACCTATATAAGTATTTAGCATTAATGATAGTATAAATTTGATACATTTTACAAAACGACTGAACAATAACATTTTGTATAAATTAACGTAGAGGTAGAAGAAAAGGTTTCTAAATAAATAAATTTCTTGTTGTAAAATATTTTTTTATATTTTAAAACGAATTAGGTACTCATTATCATTTCAAACCGAATATTTAGAAATTACTATTGTTGTATAATTAAAATTATTATTAATTATAGGTAGATATGGATCAAAATTTTATACACCATATCTATTAAGATAATCTGAATACTTTTTAAATATTACTCACTCTTATTGTCTGTTGAGAAATTGTCAAAGTATGCTAAAAAACAAAATACAAAAGAATCATTTTCTTGAACTATACAACTATAGTGTGAACTATAATCTATGTTGATATTCATATTTTATTAATTGAATTGTTAGGTATAAGTTATTATTTTATGTAATATTTTATATTTAAACGAACCGTGTTAAAAAAAAAAAAAATACATTAACGATTAAAAAATTGTAACAGTAATTAAGGTGTGCACACAAAGGCAAACAGGTAATTCTCTTGCTACTCCTGACCGGTTTCAATAGAGTTGGTAAAAACAAATTAAATGAAAAATAATTTTAAAAAGTAACATGTTGTGCATAGGTAACTAATATTATAGTATATTTATATTAATAAAAGTAGACTAAGGATTCACTTACAGCGACGCAAGAAAATATATAAAACATCTCAAAACCGAAAGGTGGCAACAATATTGGTCAAATCAATCAATCAAACTCAATGAAATTAAAAAATCAATACTCCCATGCCCTCCTTCTCCCGGGACAAGAAACAATTTTAAACCGCCTAAGAATAGGCCATACGTTACTCACCCACCGGCCACCGTCACCTTATAACAAGAGAGGATCCTCCCCCCCCCAACTGTACTACCTGCGGTGTCCAACTCACCATCAAGCACATCTTCACAGAATGCAGAAATAACCAGCAAGAACGTATAGAAACCCTCGGAGCCACCCACTTATACGAAATCTTCAGTTCGGAACCAACCGCCATTTAAAAACTATTTATTTTCCTAAAGAAATCTACTTTATTTAAACAAATATAATCTGTATATTGTATAAAATTATGTAAATATGTAACTATTTAATAATTATTTAAGTCACTGTCAGACCAATGGCCTTAGCTGCCGCGATCTTTAGTTTTAATAAAAAAAAAAAAAACGTAGACTAGTAAGTTGAGAACCTTTACGATCCATGTTTTTAAATTGCATCAAGGTTATTGAATTAGTAAATCAAGGAGGCCTGGGATATTATTTATAATATGTCAAAGTTCCATCCATTTTACATAGGTATTAGTTTATTAATATTTTATTGTTTTTTTTTATAGTTACAAAATGATAATAAAAATAAACAATGTATAGATACGACAAAAATAATACTTGTTGTCATAATTTTATTAATTTTTTCTATTATTTTTTATTCGCTATTTTATTCTTTCAATTAAATGATTTTCACTGTTTTGTATTCAATATTTTGTGTTCGATTTTTATTTTTGTTATTTTGGAGGTAAATGGTAGCGGTAAATTGATCGGTTCGTAAAAACGTTGGACCTTATATGGTTGCGTTCTGTCTTATTATATGAATTGATTATGGTAGTTTTGTATCATACCGTTACCAATATTAAGATAAGATATCTTAAAATAGCTATATAAATAAATTTAAAATCACAATTTGGTTACAGTTATGCTATTATATGAGGTTTCTACAACAATAAAATATTTTGCTGTCATTTTATTGTCAACACTTGCATAGGTAGGTACTACTAAAATTCAAAATTATTTATGGAGGATAGTTGTTAATATTCAGTTACAAATTTAAATTAAAATTTTATTTTATAAATTAAATTATTATTATTTTATTGAATTATTATAGGTAATTACGTATTATGTGTAACTATTTTAACAATGTTAAATATTTATTTCGGACATTTTTTTATGGGTATTTATCACTATACGCTCAAATGAAGTGCGACGATTTACAATGACCAATTTATCGTAATGTTGTTTAGTTTAAGTACTAAACTATTTAAATTAAATAAATATACCTTAAATAATATATTAATTAATTGTTTATATAAAAAATCTTACTCATGTGATCTTTATCTAAAAATAAAAATTGAACAATTTAAAACGAAATATATTAAGAAATTATTTTGGAATTATTTTAAATAATAATTTATTAAGTATAATTAATTTAAATCAAAAAGATTATGCAATCCACATAAAAACATTTTTTATTTATATGTATATTACCTATAAAAGTAGGTATATGGTTTAATACTTAATATTATAATTTATTTTTATGAATTCTAGTCTTTAATATCAGCCATTCAACTAAACTGTCCATATTCTTTTCCTAACATCCCTACATTCGTTATCACTTCAGTGATATCCTTTTTTACGATATTGGTGAATTGCGACCGAATGCCTAAATAAAGTTAAATAAAGGAAGAGTGGCGGCCTGATTTTATTAGAGGTACGTATGAGTTCAACCACAACTATGTACACCAATATGACATCTGTGGTATGTATACAATGTATAGGTATATAAAAGTATTTAAAATAATTTACTAAATTAATTATTAATATTATGTATTTTACAATACTATTCAATAAATAGGTACTCGAATCAAATTGATTAAATTTGTAAATCAAATTTATAATAATATATTATAATATAAAAACATAATCTTTCACATTTTAAATGTTAATACATAATATTATTTTGTCGTTTTTTTTTCAGATTCTGAACAGTGTTTAATATATTGATTTTACAATTATGTGAGTTTTTTATGACCTATTCATTAAAATATAATTAATTTAAACGAATACGTAGTTATACTTAGATGTAGGTACCTAATACATTTTTAAAATTTCTCACTTGGAATATTTACCTTGTTTTTATACATGTAATAATTAATTTTTATGCAATAATTGTTGTAAACAAATTTAGTTGGTAGGTACATACAGTTATAATTTTAACAACAATTGTTTTTCTCATCCAACATTTTATTTTTTAATAATAATGTAATAGTGTAAAAACACTTTTGTATAATTTAAATTTTTGTACCTAGAGTATGAAGGTAGCTCATACTCGTCGAGTTTATACTCGTATTTATATAATATTTTGTATTTATTTATTCTCAAATTGTCCAATTACTATTTAATTGGTTTAATTTATATTTTTATTTATTTTATATATATATATTATTTTTACAAGAAATATACAATTTATACAATTAAGCACAATAAGTATATGTGAGATTAGAGTAATAAACATTAAAGGGTTACGTGAATAAGAAGCCACCCATTGGTAGCACTTAACTTGTTTATTATGTGATAACTTAACTTATAAGAATTAAATTACATGAACCCTACACCATTTCCTTTTAAGCCTTCGACGGGGATTTAAAGGGAGTGACGGGATATATAAGCTTTTTATTAGAGGATTTAAATGATTTTCTAATTTATCAAAAATCGTTTATAGAAAACAGCAGCTTCTTCTTCTACTGTTTTTATACCTAGGTCTTTGTGGAGAGTCATGTTAGAGACGAAGGGTGGGGCATTTGTGATTTTACGAAGAGTAATATTTTGGAAGACCTGAATTTTATTTATATTTGATTTTTTTGCCGATCCCCACAGCTGGATTCCATACGTCCATATGGGTTTTAGAAGAGATTTGTATATTTAAAGTTTTGTTTTTAACGATGAACATTTATTTTTTTAAAGTAATACTTTTAGAGAGCGAGAGCGGGCATTAAGTAGTAATCTTTTTTTTTTTTTAATATGATTTTGCCAGGTCAGTCTTTTATCGAGGTTTAGTCCTAAGTATTTAACAGTATCAAGATAATGGATTGTTAGATTATTTACAGTTACGCTAGGGCAAAGTCTATGTCTTAGGGTGAATGTTGTTGTTGTGTGAATGGATTTGGTTTTATTTAACTTAATTAAAACCGAATACCGTAGATTATAATATTATTAATTATAATATTAGTCGTAATCGCGTGGACAAAGGTCACCGCCGCAGCGATGCCCTGTAGTGAGATTAGGTATATTATATAACCATGCACTACATACGTATACTTAGTAAACTCAAACTTATTTTCACAAATGAAGGTTGATTTTTGCAATGTGCAGCTGGTAGACACTGGGGTCAGTAATTGCTCTAAAAACTGCGCCGATTGATATAAAGTACGAAAAGTTCTGACAAATTTAAACGACACTAGGTACTTTAAACATAACACGGAGGCATAATAACGTGTGCATTCAGCTTGGCTGTTCAGGCGTGACTGATAAATATATATAAAAAAAATTATTACTCTGAATGATTATTAAATATTTTTCATATAATTTTCTTATGGTGTTGTGACCATATTTGAATTATGATAAATATATTGCTTTAAAAATATTTATATATACACTCCCAGATCAACTACTGCTGCCTATCCTTAATAATAATTAAGGATATAAGTTTATAACAAATTTAATCGTTTATAATATTTGAGCAGTATTATATCTTATTTGAAATAGTTTCTAGTTTCATTACTTTCAACTACACTAATTATAATGCAGTAAATCGATATCACCATCAATTAGAGTTATTTCTAATAAATAATATATGCTTAAATGATTCAAACAAATACATTATTATTTTTATATTTCATAAGCTGTCAACGTTTTATTTAGAATACTTACGACTTGAACTTTTTATTTCTAGAATAATTTTTGAATTTAAATTAAAATACATACGTATAAATTGTATCATTATGTGAGTATAGTTGTAATTCTAACAGTAGTTGTTTTTCTCAACCCACATTTTGTTTTTAATAATAATATAACACAACACACGTCTTTATTTAACTAAATATTAAAATTCGTTACCATTCTTATTTTTCGCGATCGATATGTTAAAATTAATAAGTACAAATCGAAACACTTACCTTTTAAACAAACTAAATTGTAAACAAGTAACAAAAATTGTCTTTATAATATTAATTATTATACGTATAATGTACATAATATATATTATGTGGTAGGCCACATGAAAAATTAGTTTTTTTTGCGAAAAGACTAGGCTCTTTACAATAAGGTAGCCTATATCTATATTCAAACTACTTATTATTTTTCCAAACAGCCTGCTGTTTTTCAGGCCCATTGCATACAAACTAACAACAGTTAAGCCTTTTAAGAATTACAATGATTTTATGATAATATAACGATTTTAATTATTTTATTTTAATAGGGTTATTTGTAATAATGTAGTACATTATATGAAACATATAAACTGAATAATATTATACTACGATATTTCTAAACGAACTACCCAGTGCAAAATAATATTAAGAGAAACAGCGAAGAGACATTCGCAATTTGAAGGGCAGGGTTATAAATTTGTTTTTTTTTCAAAACATCATACAAAACAAATAACTGATGTGTTTATTGGAAAAAAAAAGTACCTACTGTGTAGCTCAAGATGCAATGAAAACACCATTTGTAACAATAAGTAAATATTTTAAATATTTAATATTGTAATGTAATATTTTTTGTAATATTTCAATTTAATTTAATATTTTACATATTTTTATTTTAATTTTTTGTTGTTAGCATAAAATAAAACTATTAATATAATAGTTGACAACTGTAAGTACATATCAAAAACTAAGAGGACGCCATACCCGCATGTATTGTATCTGTTCCTATACATGCGTAATATAGTTAAAAACTGTTTTGCGCGGGACAATTGTACTCCCTAGATATTTATATCAAAATTACAAAAATTATAAATACCATTGGGAAGAACTTTACCTGTGTCGTAGCGTTTTAATTTTTTTTGATAACATGAATACAATTAAAGTTATCGGTTTGAGAAACCGGGTTTTTTCATTTAATTATTAAAAATTATTGGTTACCATTAACAAAAAAATTAAAACGCTACGACAAAGGTACATTTTTTCTCAATGCGATTTAAAATTTTGGTAATTTTAATATAAATATGGAGGGAGTAAAGTTGTCCCGCGAAAAACAGTATTTAATTATGTTACGCGTGTTTAAGACAGAGACAACACATGCAGGTATGGGCGTATGGCGTCCTCTTAATAAATTTTAAGTAATACAATATTATCGTAGTATAATAATTCAGATTAAATGTTACATATAATGTACTGAGTTATTATAAATCAATCTACATATTAAAATAAAATAAGTAAAATGGTTATTACCTACCATTAAATGATTTTAGTTCATAAAAGGCCTAACTGCTGTTAGTCTGTATGCAAGGAGCCTGAAAAAGAGTAGGTTGTTTGAAAAAATAATAAGTAGTTCGCAAACGGGCTATCTTATTGCAAATAGCGATTAGGCTCTTTTAAAAAATGTAATTTTACATATGGATATGGACTATGACACATATAATATATATTTATTAATTAATGAATAAGAATTTATTTTGAGTTTTTACTAAAAAATATTCAAATGATAAATTAAGTCAAATATTGGAGACCTTTGTAATATCGATTATATACTTTATTTTTAATAGCGGTTTGATCAGAATCATCTCACCCAAAACACCATACGTTATGTATCATAATATATTAAACTCATCTTCTAGATTTTTTTGAAAACCATAATCTCGTACAAACTTTATTCTTATATCTACATTTATCACACATAATCGTGTGTCTTATC
Organism: Aphis craccivora; assembly: GCA_009835225.1. NCBI lineage: Eukaryota > Metazoa > Arthropoda > Insecta > Hemiptera > Aphididae > Aphis > Aphis craccivora. The sequence continues at coordinate 802 of VUJU01002897.1, read as the reverse complement.
TTTTTTAAAATTATAAAACCAAAATGGATAATAATGTGGAAACTATAATTATCAAAAAACAACTCTCTCCCATACTATATTTATCAAAAATCAAAATTTAAAAATTTAAAATTATTAATTTATTATGAAAAAATAAAATTATCTAAACGTGTAATAGAATTCATTACAAAACCACAAACTTTTACACCAAATACTAAATCAACACTAATAATAATCATAAAAATGAAAACTTCCAATTTCTCTCACTTCTGATAAATTAAAAATTAATTTAAAAAATTTGAACTAACTGAAACATTATCTACCTATCTCTTATCAGTATTATTACTCGTAGTTAAAACAAATGGATTACTCTAAAAAAATAAAAAGAACTTTGGCGTTAAATAGGTATAAGAAAAAAAAAAGATAAATTAAAAACCAAATTGAATGATGTTTGTAAGAATATAGTATAGTAGTATACACACTCAAACGATAAATTCTTTCTTTTATTTTAACATTTTCTTCTTATATATTATTAGTATAGATAGTAAAAAATTTTAACACTAAAAAATTGTATACAATAAAACCATGACAACCTAAAAACTTAAAATTTTTCATCTTGTAAAATGTCTAAATAATCTTACAACCTTACTTTGTAATTTAAATGTATATAATTAATAAGTAATACGTTATTAGAAGGTTATGCATTTGAATAAACTATGAAAAATGGTAAATAATTCATAGTTTTTATAATAGTAAAAGTAGTGTTATTCTAAATTTTATTGTTATCAATGTCATATAAATTTAACATATTGTAAATAATTAT
>VUJU01002896.1:0-31650 GCA_009835225.1 Aphis craccivora | reverse complement strand
ATAAAAACATCTCATAAGGAACCTTGTATTAAATTTTCAAAACTTTTTGGTCATCCAAAAATTTTTTATCGACTCTTAAAAAAAATTTCTCGAAAAAATCGAAAATTTCAGTGGTCTATAAATAACTCAAAAGAAATTTTGAAAATTAAACTATATATAGATACCACTGATATTAACATTTGGTGAAAATTTCAAGTATTTTCAGTGATTAGTTTTTGAATTACAACCATAAAAAAAATTCGATTTGGTCGAAAACTGGTTTTGCGTAAAAATTCCCGTTTTTCCGTTATTTTTTTTTTTTTGTTTTTCTCAATTTTTTTGAAAACTGTTGGAAAATGTTAACTTTTTACCTCTATAATGCACCAAGGATATTTACTTTTACATCGGAAACCACCCCCATAGTTTGAAATTGGAGCATTGTTTCGACTAGTTATGCTGTACACAGACACAAAAAAAAAAAAAAAAAACACACATCATTGTAAAATCAATACATTCTTCACTTCGTTCAGAATATAAAATATAAGATTTAATAATAATAGATGATAAATGTATCATGTATCCAATAGGTGGCTATATTTTCCTTGATAGGTATCTAATGTACCTACTAAAATCGATATATTAGAGCTGGAAATTACACGCTATTATTAGTGCTGTTTATAGGTTTAACAACGCAAAGTCATTCCTAATTTTACAAACAAATAATAATTGATTTAACATTTTTATCAATAATGTCTGAAAAAACTGAACAAATTGTTAAACGGTACAAAATGTTGAAAATAAATCTAGTGAAGGAAGACGAGGCATTTAATTTTCAAAACTAAAACTATCGGAAGTATTATCTAAAAAAAATACCGGATTATCACAAGTAAAAAAAAAATTCGAATTCTAAGCGGAGAATTAAGTAACGATAATGAAGACCTTGTAGAGTTGTCAGATGTTTCTTGTTTCAAATATGCACCCATTGTGTTAGCAGACGTGAAAAGAATTTTTTCAAAGTACAAGGTAATGCTATGTGACAGTCGTGAGTCGTTTCAAGTTTTCAATTTGATAATTTAAAAGCACATTTTATTATATAATGTTGGTACTCATTCAAAAATTAATGTACGTTTTTATGATATATTAATAAAATATTTAATGATATATTAATACTGACATTTAAATTATATTTTTTAATAATAAACATTAACGTTAATAATTCCTTAAATGTTACACCTTTAACAGTAGCATAATAATTAATAAGTATATATTTTTTTTATACTTGATACGTTAATCACATGTACATTTATCAAAGAAAAAAATTATTTTTATTTGTGATCGGATATTAATCTTAAAAATATTACAGAAATATATCATTTTAAATCAAACCATTAACAAATTTAAATAAAAGTATTTGAATGAAATTCAAATAAAATACATTTTTAATGGGCAATCGTTATTTTGTTGAGTTTTTAAACTTAAACAACCGACACGTTTTATAATCAATTATTAATATTTACTTAGTTATTATTTCAGAAAATATAATAATTCATGATATTATTTTTGTCTTGAGTGTTTTCTTTAAAAACTTTTACACTAATTGTACACAAACATTTGTATATTCACGAGAAATATTTTTATATACAAAAAATAAATTAGGTAGGTACCTACTGAACATTTTTATTTTAATATACATATTTTAATCGAATACTTTACAAGTATTCGTCTTCCACTATATTTCTAGAAATGAAATATCAAATATTTTCTGAATTATTTAAGTCTCGTCGTATTTTTGCAAAGCGTGTTCAACGGGTGTTAGCATATAGACATATTATGTATTGGAGAGGAATTCAATTTGCACTTTGTGTGAGAACTACAAGGTTATCTAGTTATGTCTGTATAAAAGTGAATATATACTTAAATATGCATGTATATATATATATATATATATATATATATTTATTTTAAAAAGAAAAGATACTCCATTTACAAATATTGTGTAAAAATATAACAATATTGTAAGTAGGTAAGTACAACATAAATTAATGAATGTGTGTATAAAGTGTAGGAATAAAATGTGAACATATATAGTTATATTATGTGGATATAAAATAAATGTTTATACAATACATATAACAAAGTATTATGAATAATATAATAATAAACAATATACTTACATAGGTAAAATTAAATGAAATCACGTATTTGTTTAATATCATTAATATTACAAGATATCTAAATTAGCAGAGTTAATTGAAATATTAGTTTATTTGTTGACGGGTTAACTGAATAAATTTAAGAAACTTGGTTTATTTTTCCACTCTATCTATCTATCAATGATTTAAATATTTATTTAAAACACGCTTAGCTGAAAATACCTATAATATGTATTAGTTTTAATCTATTTGATTTATGTTTAAACATTAAAATGGTAGGTACTTACTTTCTTAATTACTGTTATTTTTTATTTTTTATTTTTATAGTGTTTTTATTTATTCTTTATATAATATTAACGAATGCTTTGCTTATTAATATTGTAATATTATGCAATATATTGTATATTAATCAATCAACTGTACACTATGCCGAATGACTATTCTATAACAAATAATTAGAATGTACCTAAGTTTTGTAAGAAAAATATAATATTATCATAGTAGATTTTTTGAATGGTTTTAAAATTAAGTGTTTCTTATAAAGGGCTATAATTTTTTCTATAACTAGTAATAATAAAAAAAACCTTTGAACAACATAATAACCAATATTATACTGTCTTTTTAAAGTAATCGTAAGAAACTTGGTACATTTAAGATTTTCAGTAAGTATTATAGAAATAGGAAATCAGAGGGTGGGGGTAGCATATTTTAATTGAGATCAAACTTAAAAGTAATAAACATTTTTTTATTACAAGCAGTTTTAAATTCTGTAAAACAGAGTTAAAAAAAACCCTAGTGTTGAGGATACTTTGATTTTAATTATACATGTTCATTTCCTTTTAGTTAAGTATAAAAGAAGATAGGTACATAAATCATGGAACTAACGATACACACGTTGCATATCATAATTATTATTTAAGTTATATTTATAAATAGAATTAACTTTTCATATAAAAATTTAATCTCAAAGCATTTGTTTAAATTAAATTCCAAGCCATTATCAAAAGATAATATTGCATAAGTTATTCAAGTTTGATTAAAATTCTAAAGATTCATTTGTCGATTTAATAATATTTTGAACATTGTAACGTCATAATTACCTATAAATGAGAAATAATATTAATGAATAATAAAGAAAAATATGATCTTGAGTAACTCCAGAGAAAACTTAAATGGAAATTTAAAGAAAATTATTATAATTCAAAATGACTTGTCTTTTGGATAAAAAAATTAGCCAGGTGATATATGATGAACTATATTTTAATAAGTAAGTTAAACCAATTTATTGAACCTAAATAAATATAAATAATTTATATTTATAAAATATAATTATTTATTATGTTTTATACTTTTATAACATTATTAATAGTGTCTTGCTTTTTAAAATTCTGTGTTTATTTCACAAATTTTTAGTCAAACGCAAGACTTGTCGGAATTGGAGTATAACCGAAGTGGTGAGTTTTATGACTGAATTTTTTATAGGTAATATATTTGGATATGTTCGAATCGTTCCAAACAATTTTGAGTCTAATAAGCTACTGAATCTAATACCCGTGAGTCTTATAAGCGACGTCCACTGTGATATAAACTTAAGTAACTCAATAATAGGAAAAATAATAGAAATACAACATAACTATTTTAATTTACCATTGTGAATTAAAATATTTGAAGTTAAAATCAGAAATTCAATAGAACGAAATGAATAATTTTATAGTTGATGTTAAAAGTTTTCATAATAATTTTATTTAAGACGGATTTTATTCATTTTATTATTGAAATATGAATTTTCAGAACGTGCCGAACGGATAAAATTGACCTAAAAATAAAATTGTTTATGATTTAATAGCCTTAGTATATGTTAAATATTAAACATAATATTTACTTTTTGTTTTAAAAATAAGTGAACTTTGAATTTCTGGCAGACTTATATTGATTATAACAAAGCATATACCTATGTATAATGGCTTACAGTGACACAATTTATGTATAATTATAATAATTAAAATAATCATTTACTCACAAATTTTCAATTAAAAAATACATCTTAAATAGTTAAATATAGTGAAAAGAGTTATTTTTTTAAGTATATAGTAAATTTTCTCACCAAGTGTAAAAAAACATTCTATAAATAGACCGAAAAAATAGATAACCAATCTACTTTACAGAACATGAAGATATCTTTTGTTTTTCACTTTTAAGTCATAGCTATAAAAATTGAAATTCTTATGAAAATATTTATTATCGTATCAGTTTTTATTAAAATGTTAGTATAAAGTACTTGTTAAATATATATATTATACATATATATTTATATAATGAGTACTTATAGTAAAAACTAAAAATGAATAAAGAAATCTTGTGTATTAAGTTTTTGTATTCATACTTCCAAAAATTTACCTTCCCGATTTTTTGAAATATAGTGTAAAACTTTCACTTTTGACCTCTATAATGTACCTTGCCATCTGAAACCACCCCCGAATTTTGAAATTGAAGTATTATTTCCACAAGTTATGCAGTACACAGACACAAAAAAAACACATATCACATCATTGTAAAATCAATACATTCATCACTTCGTTCAAAATCTAAAAGTCAAATATTTTGAATATAATATTATCATGTAGTATTGATAATATGTTGTAACGATTTGGTAAAATGTATTTACAGCAAGACAAATGTCTTGGATTTATACAATAACAAAAATATTAATTTTGTTAAAGACTGGTTTGGTATAAAACTTTCCGTTTTAACTTAATTTGTTTTTTCTTTTTCCCGATAATTATTAAAAATACTGAAAATTTTTTTTTTAACTTTATAGTACCAACTAAGTCTAATTTTCTACCAGAGACCGTCTTCAAAGGAAATCTAAATATTTTCTGTGCTGTAATTTATGTACACAGAAAAAAACACGTAGTTTTAAAATTAATACATTTACCAGAATCTAAAACAGCAGAATATAGTAATTAACTATATTACAATACGCTTAATTTTCGGTTATTTTATTGTAATTTAGAAATTAATATTTAAAATTATTACTAAATAAATTGATTACAAATTAAGTTAATAAATACTATACCACGGTTATAATGTTATTATTAAATAAGACATTCCATTTTATATACGATTTTTGAATACTAAATAATGTTTATGTATTATGATTTATGATTCATCACTATATTTGGCAAAAGTATAATGATAAATAAAATTACAAAACACATGGTCTACAAATTCATTAAAAAAATATTAATTTTTCATGTCAATGCGATAATTATGTTTAGCAGCGCAGCAGACTGTCGGAAAAATAGGTACATTAATGAATCAACATTTAAAAATATTGTACAATGACCTTTTTGTATTCCAATCATTCTTTGTAATAAAAATATAATATTAGTTTACAATAAAAATAACAATATCGTGTTTCTTGATGTAAAGCTCAATAATAATTAATTAAAAAAAATAAAAAAAAAAAAAACAAAAAACAAAATGTAGAGATATAAAGTGTGTATGGTTGGGCATTGTTCAATGAGTAAGTAGAACTGCGATGCCCAATGTATTTGCTCATCTCTCTTCAGATATCTAGTATTTGACTAGTTTATTGATGTTGAGTTCAACGTGATACATAAACATAATTAATTATATACCTAATAGAATTGTTCAGCCCTAATAATTTTCAAAAATGTATTTTAATTAGTATTAAACCGTTCATCGATTAACTTAAGTTAAGAATTTGAACGGTTGTGTGTGTAGCAAAAGAAATAAACCAAAATTTATGTTATGAGCATTATTGTTTTTATAAAAGATACGTGAGACTATGAGAATGAAAATATTTTTTGAAATCGTATAGCACGACAAAAAAAGTCGAGTCGGTTAACATACACCGATACTTATAACATGCAAAAAAAAAAAATAAACCATTTTGAAACATAATACTCGAAACACGTTTTGAGTTATTGAAATAAACAATACTGTCAAGCTTATAGTTTTGACAATAGAAATTATTTACTTTGAAAAAAAAACCACGAAACGTGAACCGAAGAGTTGTATAATTTCAAAATGCACATAAGTACTAAAAACAGGTGTCGACCAAAATAAAGAGAAACGCGGTTTTTCATTACGTCGAAGTGACGTACAATGGCATGCATATTATATGAGTGATATATATGCTGTATAGTAGCAACATAAACGTGATATAACAAAGTTCGGAGCACTTTCCGAGAAGGTACACGACTGAAAAACGATTTTATGTTTTTTAATTTCTATTGTTTTTATTTTTTTGCTCTTTTGTATCGTGACTGAAATAATATTCCGATAAAATGGGTGTCAAACAGTAGAGTTTTGAATTACAAAAACGTAATAATAATATAATATCACGATGTAAAATATTATAATACTTGCACTCATTTATTTTGTGTCAATAATTTTATTTTATTTGTTCATCGTCGATCTTATGACTATTGTTGTAGCCGTTGTAAGTACTCTAATAAAGCTGACAAAGATAATTTTGTCATTAAACCATTTTGTATAAGAATTCAATTATAATAATTATAACGATTAATTGCTATTGATTATGCACTTAGTGCTAAGCACTCCGATTAAAAATAAATAAATATAATTTATACATTTGACTTTGGTAAAAATATTTAAGTGTTTAACATAATAAAGTGTTACGGGCCAATAGTGATGGCTGTGATGGGTTTTTAGTCATATAATTTTCAGAGTAATCGTGACTCGAATTCTCTACTCAGCTCTCATTATTTAGATATTTACAAGAAATTACTAAATAAACTAAAGAAAAAAAAATATATCAACCGAAAATTGTTTATGAAATGTGCGTTTCGTAATAAAACAAATAAGTTGTTTACTGGACGTCTTTTTAAAATTCTTAAGTCCCGTCGAGTGAATAATGATATTTTAATCAACTTGAGACAACTTCAACTTCGTATTTTATTATAGTAATAATAAAATAATAATGATAATAATAGTATTAATAATAATGAAATAAAAATAAAATAAATAAATAAACTAAATGGTATATAAAAATTTAAATCCACGAATCTTTCGAATTTTCTCATTTATTTACGATACCAACGTAGGTAGGTATACATTTTCCTTGCGGTTTATGGGGATTTGTGGTCTCAAAAAATAATTAAATATCTTTTGGCGTTCTAAACCTTCAAACCATTATAATTTCGTTATGAATGAGAAATAAACCAAGAAAAAGTAAGTACTTATATTATATTATTCTATACCTATCTATATATTTTTAAAATATTCATACAGTTAGGTTATGTTAAAAAATAAAACTCTTTAAACTACGTATTTGAATCTATGAATTCAAAAATAAAATTATACGAAATAAAAATGTCTTCGATACAATTTAGTTTGACGTATTAATTCGTCGTTTAATAGTGTATCATTATTAATTGTTTTATAATATTTAGCGTAACTCGTCTCTATTATAATACCTACTATTTTGACACAAATTGTGTACGTGTTACATGTGAATTCCTATACATTGTGTATATATATGTATATGTATTTATATTTATGTTTCTCGTCGGTTTACCAGTGCGATGATCCTTTGTGGCAGCGTTTCAATAAATTTAAACTCCGTGTATATAGAGCCACCGATACTTTACCTGTCCGTCGCGCATAATGCGTAACAATAACACAAAGACGAGATTATCAGCCGAGTTAACCCTTGTTAATAATAATAATAATAATAATAATAATAATAATTTCGGTGGTACCTATCTGACCTCTGAACAATATTGTTTGATACTGAACAACGATATCATATTATTATTATATTTTAGATTCCTCGGGAATATAGCGATTAGGTGGCAATGAAAAGACGTTTGTATACTTACCAGCTATTGTTTGACAGTGTTCTAATACCGTTCAACGTGCAGGTGGTTGCGGATGATCCGTACCTGTGCGCATTATAATAATATTGTACTCGACGTACAAAAATCATCAGGTTTCGTGTATTATCTGAATTGAACTTACACCAAAACACAAATATAATTTAAATAAGTTATTATTAGAACGGTTAATTGTCTAACACTGTCGTTCATCTTTATTGCCTTTATTATACAAGATGTTTTGAGACCGAAGAAACAAAGTGATAAAAACCACGGGAGTTGAGAACGAAACCTAAAAAAGTAACATATGAATAAACTTCCAATTAATATCTTTGATAAAGTAAAAAAAAAAAAAAAAATTAATGTTGATCTTGAATCTTGATATTATTATTATAATTTATATTATATAAATATTTTATATTATAAATTGTTAAAAAAAAAAAAACATTCACAATAATTTTAGAAATAACGATTGCTGATTTATTGCTAACAATTTTGCAAGACACAAATATTTTTAACCCCACCTACCAATTTTTGTTGGTCGCTTAAAATGGAAAAGTCCCGAAAAGTGGTGAAGGGAAATATTTGTGTCCGTAACTCATCTGGTTTTTATTAAAAAAAACTCTGAACGCAATTAGTATTATACTATTATGACAACAAAACCCGTGTCCACAAATTTAATGTTATGTTATAATATCATTGGCCTGAATAATAATTTGTCCACAACTAATATGTGTCCTTATTTTACACATATCTCTCTCGTTTATAAATTTCTTCATTTTAAGGTTCTATATTTTAGAAACAAATCGTATCTTCAATAATGTGTACGTGTTCCTAGTAATATTATTATTATTCATTATTAATAATAGATTATAATAAATTTATAGTGAAACCTTACATAAATTAGTTATGGTTTCAATCCACTCGTATTATTGGAGTATTTGTAACTTCAAAATAAAATAAAATGATGAAATAAAATGATAAAATTGAATGGAGTTACTTGATTGATTAAAGTCTTGCTGCCGTGTAGTTTTCCATCCAGAACACGCATAATAAGGCTTTATATTAAGAGGATCATTTATTTTATAGTTTATTTTTGCTGTTATCCTTATTATGTCGCATATTTATCTTATTACTATTATGGGTATCTGAAATTATATTATATACATAAATATACGTATTATTATTATGTCGTAAAATAAAAAAGGTCGATGCAAATTAAAATCTGCAGTGCTCGTTCCGCCACTAGGGATAACCACCCGATGATATTTAATACTTGCATTCCGGGAAATGATCCCAGGGTACTTTGAGTACTTCGGGAAGCCCAAAGGAATTCCGAACATTGTTTGAATGTTTTCATTGTTCTACATTATATGGGACGTACAAATAAATAATTCCTTATATAAATGCCAGCGTTGTTATCTGCTAGTAAAATGGTAATTAATAGACGACAATCAGACTATTTAATGCTCGTGATCCATAGTCTTTTGAACTAAAACTAATGTTAGACATTTTACCGATCGAAATCCGTAAATATGTTCTCATTTTAAAGAGATTTAAATTTTTCTATACATTATTATGATAAAAACAAAGAACCTATTATTAACTATTATTACCTTACATATTGATAAATTATACAGTTTTTAGAAAAATAAATTAAAACGTACCTTATTATACGGACTTGCGGATTATTAAAGACTTAGATAATATAATGCTTTGTTATTAAGAATTTTAGCGAGAACGTGTTCACAAAGACGTTAACTTGCTGTTGTATAAAAATAATAAATTTGCAATAAAAATTATATTACTTCTTTAAACTCAACATTATTTACCATGGTAGATATTAAATAAATAACACTTCATTTTTAAAAATTTTAGACTTACTCAATGTGCCAAATAGTATCTATCACATTATGATTTATACTTAAGAAATGTGCACATAACAGAAACGACAACGGAGACGTCAGAAACTGGTTAATATGGTGAATGCAGTACCTATAATATGAAAGAGTCCAAAATACAACATATTTGAATTTACTATAATAGTATAGCTTCAAAATCCAAATACCTATCTTTGTCAAAAAATTATAAAATTATTATGCATACTTAAAATTGTTCATGTCACATTCACAGTTTAACTTATAATTTGTTTAAATATAGTATTGAACTTAAACTATATCATATATAGTCTATAGTTATTTACTTTTCTTGGTTAAATTAACTTTGATAAATATTTAAAAATATAAGTTATATGAACATAATATTATACGATTTGTTATCTGTGTAAAATAATAAATAGATAAAAACAATTCGAATGATTTATTTGATAATTGCATACCATTTTGTAGAATAATATCATTATTAACGCAATTATTTTTAATATAATAAATAAGTTTTAAACGAACATTCGTAATCAAAGATAAATTTGTAGATAATGCTACAAGCTCCTAGTGCTCCTACATTTATTTTACTAGTTTATATATTACTAAAAAGTAAAAATCATTACTACTTTTGCTAATAGGTACAGCAAAAACCATATGATTGTTAAAAATTGAACTATTCTATGAATGTTGCAGTCTTATGATTGTTATAAATATATGTACAACAATTGTGTAGTATTGTGAATAACATAAGACCTGGGATTCTCTTCTCTATATTTGTTTCACTTTAATGACATATTTTGATAAGTAAGTACGAATAAATGTAATTATTAAACTTTTATAGAAACCTAGAAATGTTATTCAATATGGTATTAATAATACTGTAATTGATCTGCAATAAAAGAACATTTCTCGAAATTGAATATTCAATCGTTCGTGTTCTATTCACGAAATATAATTTAAATACAATTATTTGTAAGTCATGATTCCGGTTAAAATAAATTCATAAAAAGTTGGAAATTGTAAATGTTTTATTTTCAGATTTAAGTGGGTATGTACCTCGTGAAAAAAGTTTTATGAAGAATTTATGTAAGTACTTGAGAGTTGGGCTGTAAAAATAAATAATATAAAAAAACTATATTACTACTTAACTGCGTATAGTTATAAATTATTAATATATATTTTTTTTAAATCATTGTTTATGGATTTTAGTTGATACAATTTTGTTTTGTTAATTAAACAACAATGGTTTAATATTTAATTATAAAAACAATGGACGTAATAAATAATACGCCAATAGACAAGAACCAAATGAAAAACCTTATAACGTCCAAAGAAGCTTTGTGAAAAGAAAAGCTCAACTGAATATAATATAGAGAACATTGAGAAACTTAATGAGATTATTAATAAATCTATTGTTGTCAAAAGTCATCGTAGACTTGATTTTTTATTGTTTTTTGGCTGAAAAAAATATGACTTTCCGTATAAGAAGAATTTTAAAATCGTACCATTTATGTTTATAATATACGATCTTTGTATATACTATATTATCTACTTGTATTTTAACGAACGAAACGAACTAAAGATTTTAATTAAAATATATATAAATTAACTAAGACATAAAATAATTTATACAATAAAATATATCAACTATATTTTATACGTGCAAAAACGTATACTTTGTTTTTAATTAAAATAAATAATAGCAATAAGAAAATTCGAAATGAGCATAACATATATTGGATATTAGCTTTAGTATAAAATAAGTATATAACTGTTTTAATAAACATGCGGCGTTAGACTATAGTATAGCATAATAGCATATATTATACAATATTATAAATATTATACATAATAATATAATAGCATTTTAATAATATGGAAATATAAGTAGTAATTACTTAAATAAATAAAATGAACTAAAGTTAATAACATATTATTATATCATGAAATTCCAACCAGTATATTATACTTATAAATCATATATTTAAAACTTATGATATTATAAAAATAATATTTCAAAATATGTATATTTTTTTTTTTTTTTTAGTAGATGTCTTATCCACTTAAATCAATTACCTACATTTAAAGGAAATATAATATTTTATTTTAGCTGGCTATCATTACATAATATTATAGGTACAATAGCACTATATTATGCGAACCTATATAATTATATATTTGGTATAAATATGCTTAAAAAAGGTTTCTTCAAATAGAAAGGTACTATAAATACTTTAATTTACAATAAAATTTGAAATAAATTAAAAAAGAGCGTGCATTTAAAATGAATCATAATTGGTTCAACTTAAAATATTTTTACATTCTTTAGGTAATCGTTTGACTGTGATTTTATATTGACTTATAATATTTAAATAAAAAATATCAGAATATTAATCATCCTCCATTAAATTAAAATCATTATTAATACTTATTTTATAAAATCGTATAGCCACAAAACGTGTAATAATTATTTTTCTTATGAGGCGCATAATCGTTATGAAGTCTGAACTTCGTATATCTTAAGTACTGTGCTTGGAAGCTCACTTCTACCAGTAGAAGTAATACTCGTATTTTTTTTTCTTAGAATACATTTACACATTTTATAAATACAACGTATAGATTATAAATTTTTTTCTATTAAAAAAAAAAAAAAAAAAATATTAAAAAATAAGAGTCGTGTAAAATTGTGAACGATACTAAACAACACTTAAAACGACACTTAAATAAATAGTCATGTGCTACTTACATTATAACGGGTATAATTTATGGATAATATTCAAAATTTGCGACTTCAAAGCATAACAAAAACAAAATATTCGCAGAGTCTGTAAACAGTCAAATAACTGTACGATTTCAAGAATGTAAACGTTTGTGTGTGAAGCAATAATGATAATCCTTACCCTATGAAAAAAAACATACACTTCATTTAAATTGTAAACAACTACATTTTTATGTAGATGATTCGAAGTTCCACGAAGATTATCGGATCGTCTACAGAATTTTCGACGATTGTTGTTGGAGTCAGACTGATACGAGAACGCGTTTAAATAACTGATTTTTAAGAATTGAAAGAGAGTCGTAAGATTGTTTTGGTTGATATTTTTTGTTATTATTATTATCATTATTATTTCGAGCACAATAATGAAGTTATTATAAAGAAAGTGTATATGATTTACGCCTAGAAAATTCGTGTTTGCCGAACTGGAAGATCGGGGTTATAGGAGTTTAGGACTTACGTGAAAATATATTTTTTACTTATTTATGGGGTAAAATATAACGCAGATGATAATTTGTGTAATATTATATGTACACCAATAGTTGACAAAAACCGTGTCACTGACAGCTTTGAATTAAGAAAGTTCTTCATAACATGCAATATTTCAAATTACTTTAAAAACTAATCGAAAAACTAAGAGATATAACTGGTGAAACACCATATTGTATAGAATGTGTAGGAAATCAGTGATTGATTTTTAGATGGATTACAAACAACAGTCATAAACAGACACCATTTCCTATGTGCGTTAACTATATTAGTAAGACCTTGTATAGAATACATTTGTAATTTTCTTGACAATTATGTTAGCCATTAACGAATTGCAAGTAATTACATATCTCAGTTTAAAACTTACGCGATAATGAAATATACTTACTGTGAGTCAGGAAAATCCAAAAAATATTCAAAGTTGAAAGCCAAAATCGGATATGACGATGTATTGTACAACGTCAGCTAGAATACTAGTTGGAAAGAAGTTAATCAAACATAGGTTTATTTTCTTTATATTAACATTTCCACAGTGCTGTAAGCACAAATTTGTTCAGATTATCATAACAGAAAGTCAAAACGTTGGATTTATTATACTACGGTATAAATTAAAGTAAAATATTTAAAAATTTTATAAAAACTAGAGTAATTTAAAACAACTAACTAAGATATTAAAAATAAATTAAATAAATTATTTGGTTCTTGAGTCCTGAACAGCTATTGTAATAATATTTGTTTTGCTTTTAAAAACTAGAATTGAACTCAAATAAAGAATTGAATAGCCCTAAAGAGATATTACGAATCAGAAGAAATAAACAATACGCTAATTTTAATGTCAGCTAGTGTATTTTGTAATTCTAAGTTAAAAACAAATACACATGCTAATAAAATAATATAATATTATGTGTTAAAAGATTCTGAACCCTAAATGTGTCTTAAAACATTGATAAGTATAGACAACAATAGATTGTTGTAAAAAGGCATTGAGTTGTTTTGCTTTAGATACTGTTAAATGTAATTAAATAAGTCTAATTTTAGTTAATAATAGTGAATCAACATTAAAGTTTAATTGTAATAGATAACATTTTTAACTTTTTTAATTAAAAAACCCCATTTAGTAGAATATAAAATCAGCCAAATTGATTAAACATTCAAGTACTATTGTGTTACAGGTACTGAACTAGGATATCAATGAATATTTGATTTATATATATTTCTTTTTATTTTCATTAAAAACTATTGCATCAATAAATCGTAAAACACAAATTATTATTCTCGAAATAAATAACAAAGTAAATTAGGAAAAAAAAAATTATAATATTAAAACAATTTAAAAGTTACCTTCTATATTTATTTTAATAATTATTTTTAGAATGTATATAAAAAAGTGTTACATACTCAAAATTTTAGAAACACACAGTAATTATTTTATCGAAAAACACTCATTATTATGAATTCTATAAACATTTAGAAAAAAACTTTTTTTACGTAATTTCCAGTCGAAATTAAATATTTTTTTTTTATAAAATTAATATTTTTTCCTTTTTTTTTTAATAATAACATACATTTTCAATTTCATATTTTTAAGCAGACTGTTATTGTAATACTTCGACACATAAAAATACTTATTATAAGTCATAAACAAATCGTTTAAATTAAAATTTTTATAAATAAAAATACTACAAAAAATATTCTGTTTGATTTTATGGAATTAAAAATGTATTTCATCGTTCAAAAAAAAAGAATTACCTATTTTATTTTGACTGAAAATAATGTATAAAAAGTGTTCTCAAAAACATTAACAACACTCGTTATTTTAAAATCTAATAACGAGTGTGTTTCAATAAAAAAAATCACTTAGTGTAAAGTAGAACATGTCTAGTATAATATACACTACATGCACAACTTGTATCTAACCTAATACATACGAAAAATACTCACAAAAACTTTATTTCTTTTTTCCATACTCGAAAATTTGTTAATTTCATCATAACAGGACTAGGTTTGGCACTTAATCAATTAAGACAATATAAAACCTAGTAAATCAATAAAGCCATTTTTTAACAGTGTCCTTACGTTATATTTATAGGATGCGCTGTAAAACTTGTACAATCTGCTTAAAAAACAAATATTTTCTTATAAAAAATCATCAATTATTATTTATTTATTTTCTAATTAACTCAATGGCTTAAATAAATAATGTGCAATATAATTTGCGAAGGAGTACATTACTGTTTTATCAACTCTGGTAGATTTTAGTAAAAAACACAAAACCGTACAAATGATTCGTATAACATTTTAAGATAGACCCTGATCGTTTCTAAAAAAAAAAAACTAATGATACTTTAAGCTATTTTAAGCTAATAGAATAAACACATTCTATATAATATATATCCACACTTTATGGTGCTTAATTTTATGAAGCATCTGAAGCTAAAATTGAAAAAAAAAGTCCATAGAGGACAGTGATTGAAATACATCCAATTTTACTCTCGAACGGCCTTAAAGGGCAAAATTACCTTTCATTTAATATATTAGGTTACTCTCTACAGTATCATAAGAGATATTCCAGGACACATAATCTTTCTCGAAAACAAAGCTCCGTGCTAAATCAAATACATTCATGGCAAATATGATGACTTAATGCACAAATCGAATATTTTTTAAAAACTAAACTGTGACAACAGCTTTCTTAATCAAACAATATCTCACATAACCAGTGAAGTTTTAAATAGAAATTACAAGGAAAGCTTGGAGAATTTTAGAAGTGTAGTAATACCAAACACTGTGAGGTTGACGACGACAACCCTCGACGTGTAATTTCCATAATGTTATGTTATCAATATTTTAATTCTGTTAATATATTATTATAGGTAACATTTTTGATTTATTTTCATTGAATTTGTAATATATTTCATTTATTAATTAATTTACTAACAGTGAACATAAATGTCAACAATTAAAGGTAACAGACTGCCTTTAAGCATAATTAAATTCTAAAATTTAATTGGTGATCTACTCGTTTTAATATCGGTTCTAACTGTTAACTGTCATAACGTATAGTTGAATGATAATGTTTTGAATACTTAAATAAATAAAAAAAAAAAATTAATCTAAATAAATGTATTGATTTAAATATGCAAAGTACATAAAATTAATATGTTTATGTCATCAGAAACAGTATGTTTTCTCTTTTGTACGCTGAACAACTATAACGTTGTATAAATAGATAACTTAAAATAAATTTACACGTACATCGTATATATGCTACATATTTGCATAATGTATAGTTAGATACTGATTATTCGCTCGTGTATTCGTAGATATAATAATATAATATAGTTTCTACGTGGTACACTGGACTCGTCTACAATTATTGTATTGTGTTGTTGAAGCAACGATTTCGATGATGCGTTAATTTTTTCGGCAAAAGCTAGCGAATTGGGACAGTAGAGATAGGTACTATTATATACTTATATAGTTACGCGAGCGGTCCAAAAAAATTTCGACGTACCCAATAACCCAATATAATAATATATCACGACACGTGGTGATCGAATAGAGGGAAGCAAAATAGTACATTTTTTTTTTTATATATATAAAGCGGTCGTAAATATCATTCCATGTCGTGGATTTTAACCATTCAACGGTAAAACGGACTTTTATTCGTCTGATATCATACCATGCAATATAATATATAAACATACAACTGAAATTGTACAGTGGTCACACAGTCGTTTTAGCTCGATAGCGCCGGGATGGCAACATTTTTAGAGTATAGCGATGTAGCGTCAAATAGATGACGAGTTATCCGTCATCGTTAATAATAATAGTAATAATAATAAATGAATTTAAACGAAAACTCTACAAAAATCTGTGTGTAAATGCGTACAGACAGTTATTTTTCCACCCGACAACAATAGTCCGTCAACGATGGAATTTAATTTAATCTGTGACTTTTACCGATTAATAAATATCTATATACTTATGTATAAGTGTGTGTGTGTGTGATACTTTGTTGTTGCTATTATCATTGTCACTATTAAACTCGCGTTTAAATCTCTATAATGACCTACCCTATAATATATTGTATTATTATATAATATGCCGACCGTTGGCTGACTGACTAACTGAATATATCTGCCTGTCTATCTGTCTGTCTGTCGGTTCGTATATTAGCGTTCGTATGTACGAGAAGCGCTGCACGGTCGTTATATTAAAAAATGAATCGTTTTTAATTAAACTTTCTACGTGATTAATGCGTGCGCCCGGTCACGTTTTTTCTCCGACGGATTTTTGAGACTGTAGTGAAGGTTTAGTGCTATACACGATATACAAGAACAGCCACATCGGAAAATAACGATAGCTCACAGTTAAGTGTATGATAATTTAAGTAAATTAACCACTAAGTTAATCTAAATAAATATATTGTAAATCCTATAATATGCTTATGTTATATAATATAACACTTAAACAAAGCAGTTTCCCGTCCCCCACCAAAAAATAAAATTCGTTTCGACCACCATTCGTTTCCGACTGGAATAGAATTGAATCGATTTCTGCTTCTGTAAAAAATATTTGGTGACTGTACTAGCCATAATAATAAAATAATATAAAAACAATACGCCGCGCGTCGTTTATATCGATAAAATGCATAATGTTGTTTGTTTATATAGCTTTTTTAAGATGTTATTATGCCATTTTTTTTTTTACTACCACCTCCTATTTATATAAATATCTCCTCGAATAGTATAGTATTTATAATTTATAGTCTAGAGGTTTACAATTCATCAGTTTTTTATCCAAAATTAAATCTCCACAATTATTTTCTATTAACTGTGTACCTAAGTAATATATAACGTAATTAATTTTTTTTTTTTTTTACAATTATTTTAAATATTACTTAAATACATGCACTTATATCTATTGTTTAACTTATATACTTTAAATCAAAAAAATACATTCAATTTAAATGCTTGCATCTATAAAATTTAATATTAATGATGTTTTATTGTTATGATTCTTCAAATGCATTTTTTTCATAATTAATTGTAATACTATAAGATTCACGATAAGTTGCTAATAATAAAAATACAAACTTCCGAGACTACAGAGTTATAGTGTTTACCACATGATTTATGTTATATTTTTAATCTATTTATGTGGAGTATACATTTTTTATCACTCTTAATAGAAACTGTTTTATCCTTAAAGCTAGTATTTTCGTATTATCTTTTCAATCGTTGTTAAACATTTGATAATCGTATATTGCATTAATGCAGCTATTGAGATATTTTCTGATAAGACTTTTGTTAACACTATGAAAATCAAAAGACTTCTAATGAAAGAATGCTGTGTTGGTTTCAATTGTGAGTTTGGTTTATACTGTTTTGTTGTGCTATGATCCGTAAAAGTTTTAAAGACTTTTCTAATGCCCTCATAAAGTAATAAAACTCAAAGTTCAACTATTATAAACGCATTTTAAATTGTTTAATGAGATTAAAATAATGAAAATATTAACACAGCATTTTTTTTTTTTTTTTATATAAATATATAATAGAAATGTTTTTGTTTGGTATTTGCCATTTGGTTTGAAATGGTGTATTATAATTATATATGATATGTATAAATTACGATAAAAAAATTTAAACCATACAATTTGACAGGTAATTATAGGTAATATAATATTATATTATATTATACACTTTAAAAATATATATAAGTACGTTATGAATAATATATGTCGTATACCACTCATTATATTATATTTAATGTCCTACTGTTCAAGTATGGAATTGCATAAAATAATTGGATTATTTTTTAGGAAGTTATTAATTATTGTTTTAGCCTTATGATTATCTTAAATTAATAGTAAGCAATCGTTAAATACATAGCTAATACAACATAGTATTTATTTTCGGGTAAACATTGATTGGGCATTTAATTTAAAAAAATTATTAGTGAAAGTGATATTAATTACTATTGTTTTAAATGCATATGAGTACCTATATAATAAATGCATGTAACAGTTATTCATAAACTGATAAATATTTAATAACTAATCTAAAAAGTATATTCCATTATTTTAAAGTTATTTTCTGCTTTTGTCAATGTGACTTAATACGATATTATTTAATTTTATTAAACTAAATATAGGTACATACATTATATAATATACGTTGTAATATTTTCTATCCTTGGCCTTGAATAATCGTAACCAATCAGATCTATCAAACTTTGTAGACTAATTTAAATTATATCTCTCTCAAAGTTAAAAAAAACTCAATGCAATAATGTTTTCGACTGTAAGGTAGGTGATACTGTGTATTACCATCTACCGTAAGTAATTCTTCTCAAAGTTCTTTTAATGTTACGTCATGATTCAACTAGAAACACGAGTATAAATAGCATCAATCCATCAGTCAAATGTCCTGAATCTTCTAATTTGTAATAGTTATTTTATAAGCATGACCAATAGATGGCCATACGTGAACCAACAAATTAAATACAATATAATATAAAATAGAATAAAAAAAAAATAAAATAAATAATTCGTACAACTAAAAAGTAATAACACATTCTCTTTTTAAGTAATATTAATTGATTCATATTAATACGTAGTGGACCTAATACGATCTAAGGTGGAAATCTGAAAAACGAAATTCGTGAACGCAGATATACTATACAATAGATTTATATACATAATGCCAAAGAGTTAATTAAATTGCTAAAATGTACTCAAATTTTTCCAGATTGATAACATTGGATACAATAAATATAGACTAATAATTCTGTGTATGCACTAATATCATAACTAACAGCTAGTAAAGTGTGTTTGAAGTAATCAATATTTAACATTGTCATGATATACTCAATGTTTAAAAATCCTTTATATTATACTGGAAGAGTTCATTGGGAGTCATAACCCAGAGTGCTGTTTTATAACCAAGGACTCCTTATAACTAAGAAAAAAAATGGGTAAAACTAAGCAAATAGTCAATTTTGATTCTTGAATAATAATTTTTTAATATATGACATTATAAAAAGATTACGTTTGAATCTAACTATTTTTATCGAGAAGGACAGCGTTTTAATGGTCTTCAAAAAAAATGTCATCAATCGGTAGTATATTAACTTCTATGGTACTAATAAGTCAGAGATATCTAGATGAAGTATTGATAAAGCAAATTGGGTTAACTATACAGGGTAATTCGAATAAAATGTTAACTACATTAACCTTTTTAGTAATTTGCCTATGTCGATGTGAATGTACCGACATTTTTTAACAGTACAACTTGCACTGGTGTAACCAACAAAACACGAATAATTTCAATACACAAATAGATTATAAAGCATACATACTAAAATATAGTACACTAGTTATCAAATAAAACATGCAAATTGTTCGGCATCATATGTTTCATAAACCGTTGAAAGGATTTGTGTTAAGTTCTCGGTAAAACTTGATTGGTTTGACTCGTGTCATAAATTGTTATTATACGAATCTTGATAAAGTTTATCTGAATATTTCATGTTGTGTATTCAACCCTATATAATAGTATAATAGTATAGTAAACGAAATTCCTCGTTCGCCATTTCACACAATAATATAAGCGCGTTTGTTGTTAATCGAGTTCCTAGAGAAGACTAACTTCTTCCCTGAATATCATTTATTTAACTGGTCATCCCCGACCAACGACCACGTTACAACACTACAGCATCAGATGATAACCAAACGATATTGCATTTACTTTATTCCATAAAATTTAAAAAAAAAAACATTTGCTATATTATTTTTATAAGCAAAAACAAATATGAGTACATAAATTTAAAAGAGTGTTTTATTAATAAATTTGATTTCAGATTTTATATACCTATAAAATATATAATATATACCGCAATTTTCCGTCTGTCTAAAGGTAGTAATAAAATAGCGTTGTAGTTATGCAATTAAATATTTCTCCAAATTCTGAAAACTGTAAAACATTTATAAATATATTAAGAAATAATTATATATAAAAAAAGAAATTGTACTTTGTTTGTATTTCCACATGCAGTAGTGTTGAACAACACCAGTTTAGTAAGATATTGAATTACCTTTTTTCATAAGAACCTTACCTTATACTTTTATTATTAAGAAGTTTAGGTAAAACGCTTAAATTAGTTATTTAAAAATATATTTATATAATATGTTAACGATACACAAACCAAATACGTATAATTACAAAGAGGATACAAGTATGAAGAACAGAAATACGTGATGGATATTTTTTGTTGGTTAAAATTATGTCTAAAAGAAAACAAATCATACTTCTACCCTTATCAGGTTAAAATAATGAAGTATCTATGTCGTATATAATTTAATGTACATTAATATTATTATATTATATTAAAGCTTAAAGTCTAATAAATAAACCAAATAAAAAAAAATCTTCTAAAATCATATTCTATTTTTTATAAATAATCCTATATAATATATATATACGATTTTTTTTTACATCCAATTAAAATAGAATGAGAGAAATTTTAAATGTAATAATATTCTCACCATACGATTAAAAAAAATTTAAAAATTCATTAATTTCTCAACTTTGATAAAATTAAACACCTTTATATTATTATAATATACTTGTGTGTGTTCGGCAAGACTTAGACTTAAGAACTTAGAACATAGTATTATCAATGTTATAATTACGCTCGTAAAATGTATACTGCAATAGGTAAGCACAAACATTTCTGTACGTGCGAAAAAGTTTTTACGAAATTATAATATACACAATGATAACAATAATATAATTTTATTTTAATTGGTATTAATAATTATTAAGAATAAAGTTAGAGAATTTTAGTATAGGTGAATATACCGTTTTATTTTTAAGATTTTTTACATACCTAATACCTCATAATTATTTAGTAATATTTAGTAATAGTTTTTTTTGTATACTAGGCACTAAATTAAATACAAATTTATTAACTATACAGTACAAGATCCCTTTGTGCTATTTATGTACATTTTATTTTCTCAATACATATAGAGCATAATATAATGGTTGTCTGTTTGGCCGATAAATCTGTTTTGTTTTGTTGTTATTTCATCCCATCTCATTAGTACGCCTTAAAGTTTGTACCGCGTACAAACATATTTCCTTGATGGCCTTCATTACTTGATAAATTAACGCTGAAAATATATTATAACATTTAAATTTCGATTTTATTAATTTTAAATAACAATTTTACATCGTTCCAACCAAGGTTGTAACACCTTTTAAAATCTTATCGTTTTTATTCATTGCCCTACTTGCGTTTATCCTATCATTGATATATTATTATCCAACTGCCGACAGAACTATTGACTATAAATAAAAATGGATCTTCTTGGATAGGATAGGTGATTTAAATTTAATGCAGACCCTTGGGATAATTCAAATCTCTTAAACCTATAAAACTTAAATTAATTAAGCGATTTAGTTTTAAACTTTTATATAGTTACTCAAAATACGAAATTGTACAATAAACAACATGTACATACAACAGTCAACAATCACCGTAAACATCGCAAAACTTTAAAATATATTAAAATAAATTATATTTAAACAATATTCGTACAATTTGTCAGTAAAAAATAATATCTAGGAATATTTCGCTGTTATAAAACTGAATATTATCAAAATTAAACATACATTGACATGGGTTATCAAATAGGTCAGAGCACAAAATTACATATTATTATAGAATATTTTATCAGTCTGTATTTTAAGATAGATATTAGATATTCTTTAAAAACGAAAATATAATATTAAATTAAATTAAATACGAATTCATAATATTTATTGACAAATGCCAACACATACCATAAAAAACAACGTAGCACCAAGTATAACCAGTTAAGGAATATGAGTAATTTAATAAAATTGATAATGACAAAATTATAATCTAAACTTCTTTCCAATATTGTAGATATTGTAGTTCAGAAATAGGTATAACAAAAACAAACATAAGTACAGACTAGTGCACTACCCTATAGTATATCAATTAGTATTAGAAAGTGTATTTCGTAATCAAAATGAGTGTAGTTAGAAATATTTGTGATTTTGAAAGTTCATTATTATTTTTTCAAAAATAATTGCGTACAAAGTTAAAGATTAAAAAAAAGTGAGTACCGCTCTGCTGTACATTAGGTGCCGTGTGGATCATTATTATATATTATAGGAGTGTTAAATTTTAATCCAATTATAGTTATCATTGTATACGAAAAACGATTTTGAACGAAGATGATTTGTCAGCCTATAGGATGCAATTTCCAGTGATTGGTGAAAAAGATGGTTTATGTTTTAATGGCTTGAATACACCAAAATGTAAGTTCTTTTATAATTATTGTAAGTTAAACTTATGAAAAATCTTGTATTAAGTTTTCAACTCTTAGCTACTAATGCAAAAATTTTTATGAATTATACCTACAAAATAATTTGCAAATATTCATGATTTTGACGAATTTTTGTAAATATTTGAACTTCAAATGCTAATAAAAAAAAAATTAAAACTAAAACTTAAATAGACTACAGCCGTTTAGAACGATACAACATTATAAAATTAGGTGAAGTAGAGAAATTAATTTTTCAATTACAAATATTAAAAAAATAATAGAGTTAAATAATCAATACTATATTTTATACAGATAAAATATAATATGATATATTTGAAAAGACATAAAAAGAAACCTGTGAACTGAAAACAAATATTTTACAATTTTAAAAATAATTACGTTGATAATATTCAATTAATTTTTTAACAACTGCGAAATTTGTTTGATAAATTTAACAGTTTTTTTTTATATATAATATATATAAAGAGGAGTCATTAGATATTAATATAATATCATAAATATACAAATTAACATATTATTTGAAAAACTACGTGCATTTATATTTAATTTTGGTCTTATGTAGTTTTCTAGCAATAAATTATATTATACCTAAATATTCTCGATAGATTATATGTGAACAAACTATATAAACGTAGTTAAAATGTGATTTCAGATTTGTATAATGTGTTTTTACATTTTACGATTTATAAAGTGATTATTGTACAATGTACATATTACAGGACGTAGTTTTTGTACTTAATGTACTTTTTGTTGTATCATTATTAAATTTCGATTTATACAAAATCACTGTACTCATTGAAAAATCTACAGGTATTTCGAACATTGTAAGCAAATTATAAAAGCAATTTTATATACATATTTATTGTGATATTGTATTTTTTCAAAATTTAATAAATTAATTTTAAAATATTTTATTGATACAAAATTATATTTTTAATATTTGTAAATATTCATATTATTTTGTTTTCCAATATGATATTATAATATCAAATTTTTATTTATTATTTTTTTTTTTACAGAGACTCGAACTGCCGTTTAAACATAAAAATAATAATTATTTCCATTATTTACCATACATTTGCATACAATAAATTTTCAATGGTAGAATTACAGTTATTTAGAAAACTTGAAATAAAATATATATTCATTAAGTTTCTTAAAGTAATTTCAGTAGTGTCAAAATACACCAGTTAAAAAACTGCAATATAAAATAATAAGGACTACTATGAACATTTTTTTCAATATCATTAAACATTTTTGTTCTGTTAAACATTTACTTCAAAGAAAAAACAAGAATAAATTGTTCGTTTAAATTATTTACATTTATTATGTAGTAATAAAATATTTATCAGATTATATTGTATACATTTACCCGCATAATCGAATTGAAATTCAAAATGTTTGAGAAAAATAGTTTTTATTTGTCGAAAAAATGTAATTTGTTTATACTAGTTGGTTGTATATTGTTATAAATAGTTCATTCAAAAAGAAATGGAGATTCCGCGACGACGGATATCCTTCGTGTACAGCAGTTATGAAAACGCTCGTTGTGATGCAATGTAATTTCATCGCTGTAAGACCAATATTATATATTAAGGTAAAATATAAGGCACGTAGTCGCAACCACCCTAATCCCGTTATGTCAAGATGTCGGTCCATTAAAAAAACATAATCATGGTTAGGATAGGATGATGGTAGAAATAAGCTTCAGGTTTTTTTTTTTTTTATAAATCTAAAAAATAACTATTACAACGCGTCGAATTCCCATCCACACATTAACTGTGGGATCTAACCAAATGCGTGACACATTTTTTTTCCAGATATCGTATCCATTTGCCTTTACTGCTTTTGGTCTGCAGCTTCGACCACTACAATCTTTTCGACATTTGCTGCAGACAAGAGTATTGACGCCTTCCTCTCGTAAACGCTGTAGAGTACTTTTCTAACTTATTTTTTTCGTTTTTCGGTTTTCGAGCAGCGTCCCCCCAATAACATAACCGACCCATAATCGATATTTCTCATGTCTGGTCAATGGTCATACATGTACATTAACAATAATATAATAATAGTTGATAACATTATTTAACAACGGGGTTTGCATCACGTATAGTCGTAGTCACTACACACCATATTAGAATACCTCATCCAAAGGGCGTCGTTTAATTATCCGAATGTGCTTATCTTACACACCCGCAGCCCATCACTGAGTATGACTTAAAAAAGGTTTAGGCCCGCCACGTAAAATTATAATAATAATAATAACAACACAAACCCTTTGCCAGTCGACTCGCGTAGACTTGTCGTACTTATCCGTTATATATATATATATATATATGTGTGTGTGTGTGTATGGCACACGTGTATAATATTATATAAGTTACAACTACATGCATACTTGGTAGTCTGTTCGTGGACATAATAACGTTATGTGTAACTCGCGATGGGGTGGTATCCGGCAGCAAAGGGTCGTCATCATCGTTTATTCCTTCTCTCGCGATAGCAGCCAAAAGTCGCAAGCCACTCCACTCCCCCTCACCGGATACTACACATTACATATATAATTTTCAAGTTCCGGTTGCTCTACCATGCGCGTTGTGTTTATAAATTGCATTAAAATAAAAAGATCGATTGATTTTCGTTTTAGTAATTTTACCACTATTTATCAAGAATACCATTGCATTTTCATATCGGTACAATATTAAGATTTTAATATAGAAGACTAACTTTCTTACCATTCCAAAAAAAAAAAACGCACACAAGCAAACCGGTGAATGGCTTAAAAAATTGTAACGAAAAGACAAACTTAACTAAAACTAACTAAATATTTTTTTTTGGGGGGGGGCAAATCTATGCATTTGAAGGTTACACCCCTTAATTATCCATTTGCACAGAATAATTATATAGGTCCTTAAAAAAGCATGAATGAAATTAAACTTGTAATGAGCCACATAAAAAGAAAAACTATAGATACTAAATAGGCGTGTATCTTACAGAAAGTACAATTGAAATATCATTCACTTCAAGAGTGGATTTTATTTTTAATGAGATTTTTTTAGATAAAAAATGATTTACAAACTTAAATGTGTACTCAACCGACTGCTGAAACTAATTATTTTAGATACCGACGTTTACAGCATACTTGGTATTACTACTATTACTGATATCTCACAACACGCACTTTAATGATATTAAATTTAAACTTTCAATATAAGAGACACTCAAATTTGAGAATATTTATTTTAGACTTATATTATTACAATAATTTCTTCTATATTTCTAACCAAGCATTATATCGTGATATAAAATTAGTATTGATGATAATTCTGATAATTCTCCAAAACGCTTAAAGCGTAAATAGTGTCGGAATTTTTTAAAAGACTAATTTTAAAAGAAAAAAATATATACTTAAATTTTAAGTGCTATTAATGGATAACTTCTTTCATAAAAATCAATCACGGTGAAGTATATATTTTGTACTTCGAACATATATGCTTATAATAATTGTATTATATAATACAAACACTGCATGTATGATATTATAAAAATATATATATATTATTATGGTACAAACATGGTAGGTATGTCTATTAATAAATTCTTCTGCAGTATGCTGTTAACAAAATTATAATAGTATACAAGAAATGCGCATTCTATATTTTTTAAGTTTTCTTTTTTCGTATATACGGTTTTTTTTTTTTTTAAATCAATTTGATTTTTTATCCATCGACATAATAAGATATAATAATAATGATAATATTAACAAACACTGTACCAGACCCGCTCACGTACTAAAATATATTGAAAAAAAAAAACTTTAATATTCTCGTTTATTAATTATATCCATTTATACACGATTGATGCCCGAGCGCTTGCAACTATAGCAGTTATTAATAATATCGTATAACGAGACGTATTGTAGTGTACTCTCTCCGTCCATATCCCATTTCTCGTCATTAACGGTGTCGGCCCACTCGATCGGTACATTTTACAATAACGCCCGACTCTCGGTTATTATTATCATCGTAATAATATTATTTTGCAGTGTTTCGGGTGGCAGACTTATGCCGTTTCACGGTTTTGCGAAAATATATATTATATTATTAAAATAGCGCAGCTGTTCTGCTGCGGTGATGGTGATCGAGCAATGGCGACAATAATACTATACGACCGTGCCGATTAATTCTGCGTGAAACGTAGGTTTCAACACGGTACGGTCGTGACATTGTTACAGAGGTACCTACCAGAGGTTATAATATTTCCGTGCAAAATTCACAAAAGTCCGGGAGGGGGACGCCTGTAATAATACCGTGGTAGTAGTTGTACCAGTAGTGGTTCCGAGAACATTTTAGACGAAATCTACGCTTGCCACGGAGCCATTATACGTATACAATACTATTCATACAATTAAAATTAATAATAATTGTTGTCATTATCGCGGGAATATGAATGCGTATATACCTTTGACTGCTGTTGACTATAAAACGAACGCAGATCGTGGGGGCCAGAACGGGTTAATGATTGGTTTTTGGTCGGGTAGAAAAATCGCAATTATTTCACTAATGAATCATTAGCGGCCCGTGACGAATAAATCGATTGCGTTTCACGTCCCGTGGCTACTGCGCGCAGGATGTGTGGCATACGAAAATTATTATTATATATTATCGTGTTTTAATGCCACTCGGTATTATAAAATAAAAATATGAGAGCTACGATTTTTTATTTTTTTAATCACGCAAAACCACGATACGATATTATAATTGGCATTGGCGGTTCTGGTAGAAAAACAAATCTGGAAATCCTAAACACAACGAGTATTTACATTTTATATTTTTTATTTATTTAAACTTTACAGTGTGTCAACATATTGCATGTTATTACAAGGTAATAATATAACAATAATAACAATACGGTTATAAGAAATAATAAAATATAAATTCTAAATTAACAATATATAGTCGTTAATAGTGATAACTGATAGACATGGTTGGTCGTTAAATAGTTTCTATTAGAATTTGAGATAAAATTAATGAGGATAGGTCTGAGAAAAGATAAGTTTATGTAGGTATTTGAGACAGTGTGCAATGGTATTATGGGGAGATAATATCTTTAGCTATTAGTGTATTTAAGACTGAGGTAAGGAGGGGAATTAATGGATTAATTAAAGAATTTAAATTGGATATGAGTTTTGAAAAGGTATTTGATATTTGTTCTATGATTTTATTTTGGTTATTGGTGAATGGTGGTTTCTGCATGTGATTTGGTTTTGGTTCTAGGTTGAGACTGTTGAAAGTGAGAATCAGGATTTTTGACTGGTTGAAACTTTTGAGCAGATTTTTTAAATATTGGCACAAATGCTGTGCATCCTTTGAAGTTTGCGGTGTGGTCTTTAGCGCATAGTGCACATTTGACTGGATTATTTCGGTCCTTGGTGCACTCGATTGTCAGATGGTTTTCATCACATTTGACACATCGAGCTTCATGGTTGCAATAATTCTTTGTATGTTCATAGTCTTGGCAATTATGAAATTTCGGTGGGCCACGTCTTTTTTTGATTGGTTTTCGATTTTCACTATTGTGTTGAGAAGATATGTAATATCATGGATATCTTTGTTATTATCTTGCTGGCGGATATCTGCGAAGAATACTGGAAGTTGGCAGTTGTTCCTGTATTTGGCATTGTAAATACTCTTGACTGAATGTCCCAGTTCAGTAAGAGCGAAAGTAATATCGGCGTGTAAGGTGAAATTATGTAAATTGTTGATGACGACTCTGTATGTGCGATGGTTTGGGAGGGGGGGAACGAATGAAAATTAGCGCTTGTTTCGTGTAAATGAACTATTACTGCATTGTAAGTTCGTTTATCGGTGGGTTGTACAATGAGGTATGACGGAATTGACTTACAGGTGAAACCATTGGGTCTGGTGATATTTTTTAGGACGTTGTTGAATGCTGAGAAGTTGGATATGTTTTTGATGTGGATAAGAGGTGCCACGGGCTTACCGTTGTGAACTTTGTAAGCTTTGTGAGATGGTCTGTCCGGATCTTCCGTGGTGCTAGTTGAAGGTGTGGTGAGTAGATTGTCTTAATCGGTGTTGAGTACGTCGTAGCGGTTCGGGGTGATAAAAACTTTTGTGTTTTTGTCGATTTGACTGGGTGAACTATTAGATAGGTTACGCTTCGTTGTTTTAGGTGTAAGCGGCATGGTAAATGAAGGCCGGCCAGGCGGGCAACCAATTTGGCTTTCGGCCTGGAAATTCCACTTTGGACGCGATGTCGAAGGTGCGATCCGCATACAAAAACGCGAACGGGAGGGGACAGGCATATAACCTGTTCGTTGGAATTCTAACGCTAGATGTGAAGAATGCTTTTAACAGCAATTTTGGGATAAAATCATTATATTACCATCACGCGTTAGCGCGAAAAAACACCCCGCCGTACCTGCTAAATATAATAGGACGATACCTGTCGGAGAGGAAGATAATAGTGCACGCGCCAGACGGGAGCGCCAGACATGTTAACGTCAGCTGTGGCGTGCCACAAGGTTCGGTCCTTGGGCCGGATCTTTGGAACGCCCTGTACGATGAACTCCTGGAGATTCAGCTCCCTCCCGACGTGGAGATAATCGCGTTCGCAGACGATGTGGCGTTACTGGCAACGGCATCCGTTCCGTTTCTGCTGGAGGAAAGACTTGAACAGGCCCTCGGCGATGTAGTAGAGTGGCTGACTGCAAATGGGCTTGAGCTGGCCATTGAAAAGTCTGAAGCGGTACTACTCACAAATCGCAACAAACACATCCGAATGACGATAAGATTCCAGGGACATCTATTCGAGTCGAAGCCAGCAGTTAAATACTTAGGGGTATCGATTGACCCAAGGCTCCACTTTAGGGAGCATGCTGAACTAGCTGCCAAAAGAGCGTCGGATACCTGCCGCCATCTCACGCAGATACTTCGCACTAGGAAAGTGCTAGCCACGGTGGTAACCTCCCAAATGCTGTACGGAGCCCCATTTTGGTTTCCCTCCATTACGGCGGAGGCATTGCACCAAATGGAGGTGGTGTACCGGAGAGTCATGCTGAGGGTCGCCTGTTGCTACCGCACGGTTTCGTACGAAGCTGCGGCGGTCGTATGGAGTATGCATCCTCTAGCTCTGCTGGCCGAGGAGCGGCTAGAAATGTACGGGGATATTCTGAAAAGCGTAGCCAGGGACCATTCGATAAGGAAATGGCAAACGGCTTGGGACACGGTGGAGAATGGCAGATGGACGCACCGACTGATTACGGAAGTTACACCCTGGTTAAGGAGGCAACACGGTGAAGTATCCTTCCACCTCAGCCAAGTGCTGACTGGTCATGGTTGCTTCGGCGAATACCTCCATCGATTCGGGAAGTCAGATAGCGATAGCTGCGCGCTGTGCGGGGCATCTCCGGACGACGTCGAACACGCAGTGTTTCAATGCGACGCTTTCCACCGTTGGAGGGCCGAAACATGCGTCTATCTCGATGTCAACCAGCTAACGGCGGACAATGTTATAGGCATTATGTTGAGGTCAAACTCGGACTGGCAGAGGGTCACGTCGCTGATCGGGAGGATAATGTCAGCCAGAGAAGAGGAGGAAAGGACGAGGCAGCATGCACCGGGCGGTGCTCAAGGAATCACCAGATGAACTATAATAGATAAGCACGAGTCTCCAGAGCGGCGGACTTAGGTCGGCTCGATAAAACCTATTGGATAGCGGCAGAAGGAAAATGAAGAATGTAATTTATTTGTAAATTATATAAACGGTTAAACTATGTCGTTAAAATGTTTGTAGTACCTATTGTGAGAGGGTTAGGTGGGGGACTGTCCCACCTACTCCCTCATTTTTCCGGCCTCGGCCGATTGTTGTTGTGCATTTATCAATAAATGATGGCGACGCCGCGGAAGCAATGCGAAAGCAATCCCCGCGGCATCGTCGATTTTACACTGAAAAAAAAAAAAAAAGGTGTAAGCGGCATGATAATGACGTAATGTTATTGTGACAGATTATGAATAGCGATATGATAACGGAGCGCAGACGATTACGACGAGCATGTGTTCATGTTGAACGTTGCAACCGAACTAAAAAAAAAAAAAAAAAAAAA
>VUJU01002895.1:0-31654 GCA_009835225.1 Aphis craccivora | reverse complement strand
TTTGATTTCATTAATCTCCTGATTTTTAATATTTTTTTCTAGTTTATAGAAAAACAGCGAATTATTTAATAACATGATAGTGGCATAGTGATTAGTGGTAACAAATATAGATAACCTGTATGTGTCCCGCGTGCTCGTACGGCAATGCGTTTTTTTAGAAACTAGAAAAAAATATTAAAAATCAGGAGATTAATGAAATCAAAATGTCGAAACGTCAATATTTTCAAAAAAATTAACTTTACAAAATGGCTATCTTCGATTTTTTTGAAAATAATTAAATAAAAAAATATAGGTATTTTTTAACTTTTTTACCAAAACATAAAAATAAATTAAAACATAAAATATTTGTTGTTCTTGTCCCTGTGAGTGTTATTAAAAAATCAGAATTATAATATATCCATTATTTCAGGAGATATCGCAATGGGTAAATCCTCGCGGGACACCCTGTATATATAAAAATTAAAATATATATGTGTATAATAGTTACATATAATAATATTCCACTAGGTATTAATATGTATATTGATAATTTTACACGTTGATGTGATTTGAAAAATTATGTAATTATAGATTATGGATATAATTAATTTGTTTTAACGAAATTTTCCAGGCGTTCAAAATAGCAGAGTCGTTTCCCGACTTCAGACACACGGCTCTTATAATGTGGTTGAGCTTGTGGGGATTATATATGATCGAAACGTTAGCCGGCATCATATTCTACAAAGAAGAAAAAAAGGTACAAGTATGGTTTATAATTTCAATTCATATACTTAGTTTCTTTTTCCTTTTGATTTATACAGTTAATACAATATTACGAGGTTTATAGGTCGGCATTGACGAACTTTCGCCGTCACTTCAGCTCAATAATGGCAATGGGACAGAAATGAAACAAATATCACACGGTCACGGCCACAGTCATAGTCACAAATTAACAAATAAATCTATGGTACGTGCATATGAATGAGTAAAACGCAAAGTTCTTATTCGCGAATTCGTGATGACTATATACGAACAATTTATTTAGAATAAAATAATATTATATTGTTGTGTAAATAAATAAATTCATCTGTTTAGGATGATAAGAGCCCGATTTCGACGTTAGCTCTATTGGTTCTATTTGGCGACAGTCTACATAACATAATCGATGGTATGTCGATTGGTGCTGCGTTCTCAGAAAATGTCACCACCGGCATATCCATATCGGTTGCAATTGCGTGCGAGGAATTCCCTCATGAAATCGGTAAGCACATACTTTGTATCGACAATATTATAAGTCCAACATAATAAAACTGCGCATATTTCAAAGTTTCGTTTCATTTAACCTTTCATCTACAGCATTGAGTATCATAAAAAAATAAAAATACTGTTTTCTTAGATGTAAGATGTTCGACGACAAGTTAAAACGATATTACATAAAAGAAATAAAAGAAAATATTTTCCATAATATCCACCTTTCGATAAATTATGTTATGACTAATAAGATTCTAACAAGCATTAGACAACTATAAGTCTGTAAAAATAATATTCTGCATGTTGTGCAATGTTTACCGTTATCAATCTATAAAATAGTCGTTAAATCGCTAAACGATGGTTTCAGTGTAATTTTCACTGCATCTAAGGGTATTTTTCAAAAAATAATCATACATTAAATTGGCATATTTGTCGATTCGCTCAAAACATGAAAAATTATAATTTGTGTTGTTACATAATATTGTTTATTATTATAATATAAGTGTATTAATTTTTAGGAGATTTCGCTATACTTATTCAGTCCGGCATGTCGTTCCGTCGTGCTTTGTCATTTAATTTCCTGTCGGCTTGTACAGCGTTTATAGGTTTGGTAATTGGTATTTGTTTGGGAAATATGGAATATTCTGGGTTTGTATTCTCTTTCGCCGGTGGACTGTTCCTGTTTATTACGTTAACACATTTGGTAAGTCAATAAATTATTTCGTAAATCATTATCCTAAATATTAAATTGGATTCAATCCGTCTATAACGTCTAAAACTTCACCCCAATTTAAATAAACCATAGTGAGTATTATAATTATTCCAAACATTTTTGTATGGTAAGAAAAAATATGTTTTCACAGCAAATTAATTTAAATTAATTATTTTAGTTGTTTTATTATTCAATTTCAATACTCTCTTGGGGAATAATTCTCAAAAACTCTACTTATAAAAACAAAACAATATTATGTTGATCCAATTTACATAAATAATATTTTCATTTATGAACACGTAATGATTAATAAATAACTATTTACTAACATATAATTTAATTGTAGTTTCAAACATATAAAATGTTTTAAATACATCGGTACATTGTATAGAATATAGATAGTATTGTATACGCGTGGTGTAATTGTCTACTAGAAATCTATAGGAGTAATGTGCCGACATATCCATAGAAAATACTTTTATAATATTTTTGTACTCAATATGATATTTTCATATTAATATTAAATAATATATGTATTAATTTAAATTCTAAAAAGTGGTTAGCTTTTTTAATAGTTATCTACAAATAGTGATAGTCATACGAATAAACTCAATTTTTGATTATTTTTTAAAACGTTTATAAATAATAATTTTCAGTTATTAAAGTAAGGTTACTGATTTAATTTTTTATAATGTTAGTGGAAAAATTCTATTTTTATGGTATTTTACTAAATATTTATTCTATTTTGGTAATATAAAATTAATGTATATGAAAAATATTGAAAAATGTATTGAAACATCTTAAAATATTGTTCACCTTTTATTTTTATAATACATTCCAATTTTTGATTGCATTTGATCCCTTAAAAATTTATAATTGTTTCTATATTACATATTAAATCAACATAATACAGTATTTATATATTATAGTAATGTTGTTTTAATCCAAACTGAATTTTACTTAAACATATTAATTCATATTATATTTTTACGTGTATGGATTTTTAAAAATTCGTTTAATTATTGAATTTTATGAGAGATTATTAGCCCAATTAAATATTAAATAATTTAATTAATTCAATAGTCAGAAATTAAAATTGTATGATAATAATTAAAATATAGTTACTTGTGTTAAGCTTGGGTTGAAAACGCCATTGACGATGTTATTATATTAAACTCATGGTATGTACGAAATTTAACTACCCTAAATATTATTAAATTCCAGATGAGTTTGGAAGCGGCCTGCAGGCATGTTTACATTCTACCTACACATGTATTTACTTTACTCGATAGGAACTGGTGTATCTTAACTGATTTTATAATATACTCAATCATAGTAAAATTAATAATGACACCAAGGTATTAAACCTTTATATTTTCATCATATAGTTCAACGAAACAAAGCACCAATTTATAACCTTTTTTACAAGATAAATTTTAAATAGACCACTAACAAAGACTCAATAATGACTAAAATAAATTTAACTATAACTATGTCAAGATTAAAAAAGAAATGTACTACTTATTATTTTTTTTATCTGCAATTAATCAATAATAATTATCTACATTTATTGAATACTAATAAATTGTATAGAAAATCAAAATCATTGTTTTATTACATAAAATAATTATTATTAATGATAACCATTATTAAATTACAGATAATAATAATAAATATTTATTAGCTTGGAAAAATTCTAGTTTAGTTTTAAGAAAAATCACATTTTTGAAACCAATATTATTCGTTTTTCTGAATCTGTATATAACAAATATTAAACGTGGATTACACTGGGTCCGTGAGCTTATTTGTTACAGGCCGTGGTTATTGTGACTTTGTTTTGATTGCTATAAACTGTATACTATTCTAGTTTTTACATTATTATAACGTGTAAGTATATTTATTTTCTCATTCATATACCTAGCTACTAAGTACTGAATGATAACATCAATAATACTACACAATATTATATATTTTAATTAAATAAATATATAATGTGTTATTTTAGTGTATGTCGTTGACCGTTGTAGAATATCAATTTTAATATATCAGTTTTAAAATAAAATTTAACTAACCTTTAACCTAAAATACATTATCAGGAGTTATAAGTTTGTTCCTTTGAGTAGATAGTTTAATGGGGATTTTGGTTTTAGTTAAGAAACTTTCTATGGTGCATCTTGAGCTAACGCAAACACTGAAACACACATTGATTATATTTTATACTTAAATTATCAACCATATTTCATAAATTTATTGCCATAATAAGAATTGAAAAATGCAAGTAAAATGGCTGTATTAATATACAAGGCCGTTACTGGAAATACTTTTCAAGGGTTAAACATTTTTTACATTTAAAATATAAAATCTTATTAAATTCATTAAAGAAAAATACAAATTGTTATTCTAGTAATAATTAGGTTCTAAATTTACAAAATAACGTTTTATATAGATGCAATTAACTGATTATCTTAGACTAGTAACATTTTTATATATTTTTGAAAGGTTAGGTTATGATGTCTTTTGGATCCACATTGATACTTTTATGAACACTTAATAGAGGCAGGCAATTTAATTATGGTTTTTAAGTAGTATTTCGTTTGTTACTTAATTCAGTGTATCAGGTGTTTATGTTGAAATTGGCAATGTAACCAGTTAACACGTTTAACAAAAAAATCTTTATTTGTAAAAAAAAAAATCAATATTATAGTTGCTTAATGAGTCATTGTCAGTACATGGACGATATTTTTGAGGATTGGTAATCTATTTTCTATTCCATTCTTTTTATTTTTATACCTAGTGTATTAATATCTAATAAAGTTGAAATAAAAAATAAAATCCGGAAATGATACTGAAGTTTTACCACATATTTTTGGTATAAATAAGTTCAAAGAAGGAAACTGTTTAATGACTTGAAAACCTTCAGTTGTATAAATTTGCTATATTATATGGAAATAGTATTTTAAAGTAGCATTTTTTTCATCTTTCTGAAATCACGGAATATCAAACAATTATACTTACTTTATGTGGAACTCCTATAAAAATTAATATTAACAACTTATCAAAAAAGGAGGGTAGAGAAAACAAACGGCAATATAAATATTGTAGTAAAATGTAATTAAACTAATATTTAATTAAGTATCATATCAAACTTTTTATCTGATTTTAATAATCAGAAATATAATTAATTTATTATGCTATCAGCGTATTAATCTTAATGGGATAGATGATGATCCTTAGAGTAGGTATAAAATTTAACCTATTATATTTAGTCTTGGTTGCAGTGACTGTTAAGAAGTCGCGTTCTAACAAGTACGTTGAAAGAAAAGGAAGTAAAATGTTCAATGCTTTTTAATTTAATAGCTCGTATTTGCTATGTACTTAAGTCCAAAACTTATATGGAGATGAATTGTTTTTCAAGTTTTTCAATGTGACATGTGAGGAAAGATTTGTTAAGTTCAAAATATCTTCTTTAATCGTAAATAATGTATTTGTTGACCCATTGAAATTTAATGAATCCAAAATCCATAAAAAAGCCTTCTCTTGGGTCTTGGTTTGAAGGTAAATACATTTCTAATTGAAGTGAAATTTTCAAGCAATAAGCAATAATCAGTTTAAGTTGAGTAAAATTGTAATCTTCATTTTTTTTCATTTGAACTACTCTTAAACTACATTAAAATACTGAAAATATCAAAAAAATTGTGTCAATTCTTGTGAACCACGGATTATTATTTTTTGCTTCTCCTCTTCTCTTTTTGTGAAATATAGTTTCCTGTGTTTTCTAAAGAGATAAGTTTGTATTGTTAAAAAGTTAAAATATGTATGTAAGATATTATAATTACATGCTCTAATCTATAATTTTGAAGTACTGAACAAGGTCACAGCTTTTGCTGAAAATAAATATAATTAATTATTTTCTGAGTTTACACAATTTCTTTAATACCTTACCATTCGGTAGTTAGCGAACTCTTGTATGCTGTAATAACATTTTATGTGTGGATCCCATTTTGACTAATAACATTGAAACTAATTGTGAATTAAGAGTATAGGACTTTATAAAATTTATTGTTTTGAGAGCAGTTGTTAGTACTTTATTTAATTCAGTAATTATTCTTTTACTTGCCAATTTTTTCTCAGAATATTATAGAACATGTGCCTTGTATATTTAGCACTATTTGTTTCACTTTTGTGACTGATTTTGCATGCCTACTAGTGTAGTCATTTTTCACGCCATCAGTATAAATTGAGACATTACTGAAAATATTTCAGCAACTGCAGTTGTAGTTCCAAGTAGTTCACAAATTATTTTTTTATTTTTTCTTCATTCCAGTTCTTATACCAAAAATAGATAAGTAGCAGTACTTTATCAGAAATATCAATCAACTCATTTAATTGAAGTGTATATGTACCTATATATCTTTGACTTTTTTATTATTATTATTTTATTTAAAGTTGTCTATGAATATCATCATTCATTGTTGTCATGTGATTTGAAATGATATCATAGAAAACATAGTTTTTCGTATTTTCTTAGTAGTATTATCTCCCAAAAGTGTACGGCAGCATTCACCGCACAAGCCATAATTAAGTTTTCTCCTATGGTGAAATTTTTATTTAATTTTTAATGCGAAGTGTTATTACAAATGATGCTTTAAAAGCCAACTCATTTCCAATTTCTGTATTGTCTTCTGAGCTTTCAATTTGTTTTAATAAAATAAATAAATACATATACATTGACTTACTCTAAAAGCGATGGTGTTTAGTTTCCAAATGCCTTTTAAGTTTTGCTGTAGCCATAATAAATCAAAACTTATGATAAAATAATGCATTTCAGGCAATCATCTTTAGGTTAGGTATATGTGAATCCAAACACTATCATATTTACGAATTTTCGTTTTTTTCACTTTTACAAGACTCATCGTTGATAGGTCTTCAGAGCTAGTATTTTTAGTAGTTTTTGGATTTTTTTTGAAGAATTTAACTTATTTTGTT
Organism: Aphis craccivora; assembly: GCA_009835225.1. Classification (NCBI taxonomy): domain Eukaryota; kingdom Metazoa; phylum Arthropoda; class Insecta; order Hemiptera; family Aphididae; genus Aphis; species Aphis craccivora. The sequence goes on along the minus strand of VUJU01002895.1, from coordinate 24,726 downwards.
TACACATATCGGTAGTATTATTATTATAATATATTTAATAAATTATTATACGGCACACATGCGCAACTGCAGCTATTGCTAGTGTTTTACGTGCATATAACGAGTTTCTGCGCAAGATACTATAAGCTGTGACGCCGACTCGCGATCGTCGACTACATGTTTAAAAATAATCAACAGTTATTAAGATAATGTTGTTATCAATAAATAGGTAGGTATTAAAATAGGTAACAAGTTTGTTACATACTTATTATTATACACCCAACTCCCAAGATACTTCTTGTACATAACAAAAATGAACAATTTATTATGGTTTTTATCAAAAAATTATAAACAATAGAACTAATATTAATATAATATTATATGATTGTATTTGCGACATTGTCGAGCTATCGCTATTGTTCTTGTCACGTCGTTTTACAGGGAAAATTTACCCATTTAAAATACCTAAGCAAAATCCAAATATACCATTTAAAGTTAAATAACCGCTTATAAAAATTAAAAGAATACGTCATCTATACCAATTTGAGTAGTAGACACATATAATTTTGTTTTTATTATTGTTATCATTAAATGGTTAATTGTTGTAGAAATTTAAATAACTTTTTCCAAGTTTATTCGGAATCACTGTGAATTACTAATTAATGTTCTGCTGAATATAGCTTAAGAGAAGCTTTTCTAGACAACTATTAATGCTGAGTCTATTTTTGACATACAACTAGTTTTAGAATTTTGATATGATTATATATCAACTTTAAAATTTTTTCTTTTATTCTTTTTTTAAATCTGGCTTATATTAGTTTGTTTATCTTTAATTTAATTTACAATTGTTTTAATACATATCTCGCCATCTCATACCTATTTCGCTCAAATCACATGTTACTGATTGTAATATTATTTGTAAAAGATAATGTTAAAAAAATAGCGTATTTGATGTCAATAAACGTATTACAAAATCAGTAAGTGTATTGTTCCGATACAGAATAAATGCTTTTGATGATCATGTCTTAAAATAGCTGAAGTTATTCTCAAGTTCTAATGATAGGTATGAGTTTTAGCTAATTTTGATAAATTTATTCTTACAAACATACCTAATATTTTACTATCCATCGAAAGTTACCTAATTTTATATAAATAATCAGCGAATATTTAACGTACTTTCAGACGTTTCGTAAAATAAATATGGTTTTTTTACTTACGTTTCAAACATCAAAATTCAACACTAAAAATCAACAATGAATGTTGGAAAATAAGTCTATGAACCTTGGCTATGATAATATTATTCGCTTTGCCATAATTGTTAGATTTTTATATCATTACATAGTTTTTTTGTGTCTAATGTCCTTATCTAAGTTCTGATTAGGTATATTTTTTATTTTACCTACTATAAATAATTGTTTTAATGAAAATACAAGTATAAAATTAGATATCTACAGCAAAAAAATTATGCTAAAGACACATAATAATCTAAGAAAAGTAGAATGACATTTTTCTAAATTTAGCTTGAGCACAGCAGTGGATATTTAACATTGTATACTATCTATGTAAGTAAGTATACAATGTTATAACAATAGTTTTTTAACCTCTGTTAAAACCTTTCAAAATTTCAAACATAAAATTGTATAGTACTATAATACTTAAGAGTTGTTTACTGAAAATGAAAAAAAATAATAAAGGTAAGAATAAAACCTTCTTTGACCTTTAATCAGTAGTGCTTATTGAGGAGCGTTAAACAATATATATAAAACAATGGTGGACTAGAAAATTATTTACAACATTTCAGTACACTCATATTTATTTCGAAACAATATACTCAACCTCTTTATATATTATGACGTCGTTGGTCTAAATTACTTGACCCTTCATTTATTTTTTATGACCGTTTACACGATTTTAATATTTAAATATTCCCTTGATTTTTTTCTAATGATAAAAAAAACAACTACGTAATCAATAATGAAAATGAAAATATTAATTTTTGTGTTCAGCGTTCGTACATATGAAGGTATATTATTATTTTTATATATTGTGTCTTATTGAGCAACATTATTTCATCTTTAGCAGTGTAGTGGTTAAATTATTACTTACTTCTCTATCAAAAGAATTTAAAATTTTCATATAACTTTTTTAAACTAAAGTTGAATATTATTTAAAGTTAATTTAAATATATAATTTATTCATTGACTTGAAGAATGTTTAAAAGTTTGATCAGTATAGTTTCCACCTTACACTTTAAATATTCGTATCATTTCCCATTAGTAAAGAAGTTATTATATTATTCGTATGAAATATCCAATATTAAATAATAAATTGTACTTTTTAATAAAGTTGATAAACACAAATACCCACACTTAAATAAATTATTATAACTATTAATATAAATATATATTATTAAAGTTTTATAAAAATAATAAAACTTGATTTTACATGAAAAATGTTATTTATTGATAGATGTTTTAGTGCAGGGATCTCCAACCTACAACTCATCGGTTGAAATAGGCCCTCAAACATACCTTACCCGGCCTTTTAAACAAAAATGATAAATTTAAAAATATGTATGTCACAGATCGTAATAGTATGAACTATTCATCATGTATCACACGTGGCAGGTATTAAAACCTGGTTTATCAAATAAATAAAAGGGTAAATGAAATATTTTTAAAACTAGTTAGAAAAAATATATATTATAGAATATAGGAATATTAAAATGTTTAGTAAGTAAATAATACAATCGATGAAATTATAAAAAAAATAAAGATTTTTTTGTTATAGCATAATTTAAAAGCTAGGTGTCTATTAAGACTTTTCTATGAGTAGGAACTATAACAGGTTTATAGATATATATATTTTTCACTGTAATAATAATTAATTAAAACATCAGTAACACCTAACCCTGTAAGTTAGCATTGTAGATAGGTTAGGTTAGGTTAATATTATTATAGGTAGATATTATATTATATTAGATGAAAATTGAAAACTTAGTATCCAATAAATTATGGGTTTTTAGTAATGCAATGTAGGATACTAGAATAAATTATATTATTTATCTATAACCTATAAATATTAGGAATAAAAGTATTATTAAAAAAAAAAAAAAAAACATTTTACCACAAATCATGTTAAATACTATTAATATACATTTTCATACACTATAATAAAGGATTTAATAAACAGTCAGATATTAAATTCTGTGATTAATAGACTTTCAGATTTAACTATTTAAGTATCTTCTGTATGATGTTTATTTACTATAAAAAAAAATGTCTTTAATAGCTTTAACTAAATACATGTACCGCACCTATTACGTTATTGTTTTGCATTGATTTAGGGGCTTTATTAATATTTTGTAAACGTTTTGTTTAATAATATAGTATATACCAACCGTTGACGTTGACTTGTCTAACGTATTAATCATAATGATTCTAAATGAATTCATTTCCATTAGAAATATCTTAAAACCATATAATAATATTGTATAGATACAACTAAGAGTTGTATTTTTATTTTGATTACATTTCTTATTTAATGTTATTATCGTGGTTGAGGCTTAATTGAATTATCAGTTCATTATACATTATAGTTTGAATATTATTTATTTAAGTATGTATTATTGGTCATGTACCTAAATAATGCGAGTGTATTATGTTACAAATATTCTGAATCGATACAATAGTCTAAACAATAGACAATGATTGATAAGTATATTATTCAAAATCGTTAGAGAACGATATAATTTTAGTTTCTAAACTTTATACCATCCACCGACCGCCGTGTCCGATTTAATTTTATTCAGGTTCAAGTAGCCGACTTGCCGTTACTCGAGTATATGGTTTAGGTTAAATCGAATTAATAATCATTAATAATTTAGTGATCATCCTAACATTTAAGCAGTCATAACAGAGTAGTTATATGTATTATAAGGAAAAAAGTTAAAGTTTTAAATAAAAATGTTACTCATAATTTAATATATGTATATTGTGTATAGAACTTAAATGGATGTTATTTATATTTAGTATATTAACTAGCTTGTAGTGTATTAGGATACGGATTACATATAATAAACATTTATGTTTTTATGTACACGAGAAAAAAAATATACTCGCTGTCTTAGCGAATAGCATTTTTACTTCGACTAAACAGTGGCTTTAAATAAATTATTAACGTCAACCTTTTCCAGTACGTTAAGTCGGATTGAATCGGCAGCCTAAACTAACCTTCCCGCCACCCACACTCGGTATATAGGTATAGGTACTCTTTACGCGATGTACTTGTCTCAGTCACTCACACTGTGAAGTCACTTAAAACTTAAACATACATGTAAAATATGGGTTAACATTCTTGGGTAAATAATGACGACGTGCAAAAGATATACAACATATTATTATGTTTTATCGTGTAAATTTACGTATGAAGTAGGATTGAATCAAAACCATTGTACAGTTTTTATCATTTATAATTAACGGTCATAATTTATTGTTTAATATTAATTGTTATTTAAATTATTTATTGCTTTAATAATATAGTGTTTTTTCGATAAACGCGTCGTTGGTAGTTATTGGTATTTGGGTTCATAATAATATATTGCGCACCGTAGAAATAGAGCAAATATTATAAGCACATGTGAACATTTGGTTAGGTAATTAAAATCGAATCCACGTAGTCCACATATATATCACTGTTGCAGTTGTCATAGTATTATTTTAATAATTTTGAAACATGAAAAAAATTCTTTTATTAGTAGCGGGTTTTAAGATTTCCTAAATTTATTTACATGCATATAGTAATAGTTACTAGTTACTAAAATATTTGGTTAAATAAATCAAAAATATCGGACTACCATTTCGGTTATTCGTAATTATAATATACTATTTTAGTCATAAATCTACTATTTAATAATTTCATAGATAATGCTATGTAAACTTAATAAATATTACTAGCTTAACCCAGAAAATAAATTGAAAAACAACAATATTTGGTTTTAGGTACGTCACGATTGATTCTTGAAAACCGGAAAAAATAAAATTATAAGTGATAGGAAAAGCCGTTCCAATTTAAAATCAATAAATAATAATACCTAGCAGTTGGTATATTTATTTTTTAGGTCAGTCAAAATGCAAATCTGCTTCTGTTTATTTCTGAGCTCCCATGCCATTTGGCCAACGGAAATTTCAGTCTGCTCACGATTTACGATGTAAAACGCTAAAACGATGTCTATTTAAAATGTATTTTCTTTTATCTTTTATACATATTAACATATACACACGAGTATATTCTGTTTCTTTTTTTGTATTATATTGTCAGCTACCCTAAACGTTTTGTTTAATAGGATTTTGTTTCTAGTCATTTTAGATCACAAATAGGAACTAACATATTATCTTACATCATCGTCACCACAACAATGGCATTTCACACTATAAATTCTTTTTATCTTCAGTAGTTTAGTCTTTTGATTTTACGTTCACGTCATACTTTTTTTTATTTGATCGACAATACATTTTGTGTTTTGTATTTATTTATTTTAGGTTCTGAGTGAAGTAGTAAATGTATTAGTTTTGCAATGAAAAATAATGTTTTAGTGTTTAACTTTTAAGGAGGAGGGTTCAAATGTTTACCGCTGCTTTTCAGAATAATTGTAAAAAACAAAAAAAAATAAATAAATTACAAAAAATTGAAATATTTATTTCATACTTATAAGCTTTTGATTTTGACAAAACCGATTTTGTTTTTTGTTGGAATTAAAAAAAATGAATAACTATAGAATTTTTAAATTATAAACTATGTGATGATAGAAATATTTTACTGATGAATATTCAATTTTCAAAAAAATCCAACAATTATTAAAAACTTACAAATTTATATGAATACTATTTATCTTATTCATCAATCGAGCATAATACATAAACTTATTTATTCATTATTCATTAGTAATATTAGAGGTATATTTAACTTATTTACATGCTGTATTCCCGTATATGCTGTATTGCTCACCATAATTAATTGTTGTAATATTAGAAATCTCTACCTTTATATTTATATACAGAAGCGTAAATATGTGAGGAGAGGGGATGTTCTTCCATTGCAGATATTACGTAGTATGCACCACTATTCATCGATAAAATGTCCCAATTACATATCAAGTTAATAGTTTTAAATGTTACACGACCTTACGAAATATCTAAGAGTAAAGTTATCGATTCTAATCTTTACGAATTTACTTCATTAAAAACACATACTCCTACTCAATATATCTACCTATTTACAAAGTACACTCAAAACCTACTATATAGCAGAGTGAGTTCGCATTTATTTTTAAAATAAACTTAACTGTATGACTTTATATCAAAATAAAAAGGGGATATGTAGGTAACCACTCTGCTGTACAGTACGTGTTAAGTATACCTATCCTGTCATTGAAGAGTAAGTCACTATTATATAATTTATGTATAACGTATTTTTTGATTGTTGTAAAAACCACCATTATGATGTAATTCATAATATTGTTTAATATAAAAAAAATTAAGAATATATTAGAATAACGAATAACTTAAATCAAACAATGGTTAAAAATGTAATAATAATTATTAAGAATTTTGTTTTATTCTCCGACGAAAGTAGCACAATAATTCTAACGTATTTACTAATATTATATAGTAATATAATTATGAAACAGCAAAAAAATGTCTAAAACCAATAAGGATTTAATTAGTTTTAAATGTTTTAATTGATTTGTATTATAATAAATGAAGTCAAAATTTTTAGTTTTATTACACTTCATCAGAATTCTGTTTAAAGACTCAAAATTGTTAAAGTTTTTATAGTGGTGTAATATACCATAAAAAAATAAAATAAAACAGTGGGTAAGTGGGTACCGCTCTGCTGTACATTAGGTGCCATGTGGATCACTATTATACATTATTGGAGGGTTAAGTTTGAATCCAATGATAATTATCATTGTATACGAAAAACGATTCTGAACGAAGATGATTTGTCAGCCTAGGATATAATTTTCAGTGGTTGGTGAAAAAGGTGGTTTATGTTTTAATGGTCTGAATACATCAAAATTTAAGTTTTTTTATATTTATTATTAGCTAAACTTAAGGAAAATCTTGTATTAAATTTTCAACTCTTAGCTACTTTTATAAAAGATTTGTATGAATTATAACTACAAAATAATTTGCAAATATTCATGGTTTTCACTAATTTTCGTCAATATTTGAACTTCAAATGCTAATGAAAAAAAATTGTGCCTATGTATTCTTATAATTTTTTAATCGCTATAAGAATTACTTATGAGGAACTTTGTATGAAATTTTCAAGTATTTTGATATGGCCAAAAAAATTTTATCGACACTTCAAAAATATTTTTTCAGAAAAATTGAAAATTTCAGTTGTCTATAAATAGCTTAAAATAATTCAAAATATTTTAAAAATTAAATCACGTAAAGAAAACGCGAATCTCAATAACTGGTAAAATTGTCAAGTATCTACGACTTATACTTTCTGAATAACAAGTATTTAAAATCGTTTGGGATAAATCGCTATCGTTACGCTATTTCGTAAAAATTTAAAATTCAAACGCGCTTAAAATTTTTCCTATAATGATGTTATGAGTTTTCTCTATAGATACTTGAAAGAAAACTTAGTGTTGTATTTTTAATCCTTAGTTATATACACAACAAATATTATGAATTTTCAACTTCAAAATTACTTGCAAATTTTCGCGTTTTCGACAGATTTCGTAAAAATTTGAACTATAAACGCTTATAAAAACCAATTATGACTAACGATTTTTAATTTTTTTTAGCTACAATAAAAACAACTCATAAGGAACATTGTATTAAATTTTCAAAACTTTTTGGTCATCCAAAATACATTCTCAAAATAATCGAAAATTTCAGTGGTCTATAAATAATTCAAAAAAAGTAAAAAATTGTTTGAAAATTTAACTTTTCATTTTAAGATTTTCAGTGATTAGTTTTTGAATTACAACCATAAAAAAAAAAATCGATTTGGTCGAAAACTGGTTTTGCGTAAAAATTCCCATTTTTCCGTAACTTTTTTTTTTGTTTTTATCGATTTTTTTTAAAACTGTTGGAAAATATTTACTTTTGACCTCTATAATGCACCAAGGATATTCACTTTTACATCGGAAACCACCCCCATAGTTTGAAATTGGAGCATTACTTCGACTAGTTATGCTGTACAGAGACACAAAAAAAAAAAAAAACACACATCATTGTAAAATCAATACATTCATCTCTTCATTCAGAATCTAAAATAAGATAGGTAGTTGCACTAGAATTAAAATATAACACATAAATATATCTAAATAATATTCTAATTATCAAAAAAACTGTATTATAATTAAAATGCATTATAAAATATATATTTAAAAATAAGCAAATAACCATAGTAGTTGAAGTTTTAATAGATTCTCGTAATAGTAATAATAATAAATATGCATTTGATTATACTTATTTTACAAAAACAGAAAATATTATGTTTATAAAAAAAACTACAAACTATTATTGAAGTCCAATAATTGATATTTTAATAATGCTGATGGTATTTTATTTTTACTGATAATAATGTATTTTATATATTTGGATTTAGTTTAATATTATTTTATTAGATCATTCGAAAAAATGTTTTACATCTTAGGCGATCGAGTGTTTTTCAGGTTAGTCGTAGTATGAAAACACAAATGGTATATTAATATATATTTTAAGAGAAATTACAATAATAAAACAAGTTTATAAAGTGATTTTAAATTAGTTTTTAAAGTTAGGTCTACCGATTGTTATGTAAATTAAAACCTTTTGTTTCAACTTTCATTAATATTGATTTTCAAATTAGAATCTTTAGTCTCTTATTTATATTGTTTCTAAACAAAACCTTTATATTTTAGGGATCAATCAAATAATGTATCGATTATGACTAAGATATATGGGTGTCTATTCCAAAGTTGTTATGTAAAGCATTTATTAAAAAAAAAAAAAAAAATATACAAATTATATTGAAATAATGAATATGAAACAGAATTGGAAGTATTTAGTAATGTAATGTAATCTGATAGGCATGATAAAAAATATGCATTTTTGAGTTAACAAGTAACACCTATGTTTGTTTAATACATATTATTCAAATATTGAATTTAATGTATTAATAAATATATTTTAAAATTATCAGATTCGTTCGAGATAGTATATATAATGTATGTAATTTTACATTGGGGTTATTATTTAATGCTAAAGAAAAAAAGCTTTTACTGATGTAAATGAATATGTAGATGAGATTTTATTCAAATATTCGAGCCTTTAGAATTTTTTTTTAATGTTCCGTCATGGGAAATCAAATTGATCAAATTAAAAGTGAATAAATAAACCGTTGGAAAATGGTCACAAATAACTAACTGTATATTATAATAACAGTAAACAATCATAATGTTTACATACTGACATACATACATTGAAGTATTTAAATTTCATAGTTAGTTTGTTGATTTGTCCAATGAATTATTTAAAAAAATAACGTATAAAAGGTTGTTTACAATGAATTTAAAAATTACTTTTTGAATTTATTTTATTTTAATATTTTTCATGATTTTAAGTGGTTTAATTGGTTGATTAATAAAACAAAAAAAAAAAAAAAAAAAAAAAAAATATTTTAAAATTAATACTTTATATAATGGTTTTAATCTGATAATTACTAATAAGTTTTTCCTAATTACGCATTAAAAACTAACTGGTTAACTGAAAACTGAAAAACCGATTAATATTAATTCAACTATTTTCATTCTCCTCAAATAAAATATTTTTTTATTTTTTCTGTATTTATATGTAGGAATTATATGTAATGGAATATGAGTTATACTAGTGTTGAAACTAGAATCTAATGTTAGATATTTCATTATGCTAGGATTAAATATAATATAGTTTCTTAATATTATTTTGTAATAAACATTTAACAGAAATTATTCATATGAACTACTTCCGAAAAATACTTTTAAATTATTTTATTTTAAGTCGGTCAAATTCCCAAGTCCACAATTTTGTAAAATAAATAAACAATAATTATAATAATAAAAATAATAATAATTACAATAGTTACAACACTGACAGCATGTCTATAGCTTAATTTGAATTTCCTGACATTTAATAAAATAGAACTATAATTTTACTAAACATAATTATGCATTATGTTCATATCTATTAGAAATTTTTATTATACAGTTTATTTATAATGGCTTATGCGTATTTTGAACGTCACTAATTTTTAAATATATAATAATATTTTCATCAATATTATATCACTACTCGTGTGGGTAAAATTGTGTGATGTGTATTAATAATAATAATGATTTTAATTTACCTTACATAATCGTTAGATGTTAAATGAAAATGTTGTATGTAGGTATGTAATAAATATAGGTACATATAAATAAGTTCATATTATTCGTGTTTCATACACGCAGTTCTAAGTAATACGGGCTTAACTGGATGTGGATACGTTTAGTTAAATTTTTTTTTTACTTTGTAAGATCTATGGTGAAAATACATAGACGATTTAAATTACATTTTTAAAATGGTAAATAATAGAAAGAATAATTTAATATAATTATTATATTGTGTTATTTACACTAATACTTAGTGCTTATATCTATACTTATACTAAGTGATCGTTTTATTCCACAAAAATGATTGCATTACGCATATTGTACACGTATAGTTTTAAAATTTATATTTTGATTTGTATTTTCTTAACACTTTTGATATTTTTTTTCAATGGTCTCAGATGAGTTTTGTAATATCTCTCTAAGTGGCTGTGGTATTCCTCCAAATCGATTATCTACGTGACTGAAAAATTTGCGCTCTCAATTGGAGTATAAAACAGACTCTGCACACTGTTAAGCTCTTGTTGAATACCGATGTCCTTTTGCTATATAAAATATAAATGTAACATATCTATATTTTGTATTTTGTGATACCATTATTATTTCAGCAATCTGAAAACGAATGACATATACAAAATAACTTAAACTGTTAATGTCAGATAACTGCACTGCATCTATATAATATTATATAAAACGACTTCATATGTTCTAAATCATTTTAATAATTTTTTTTTTTTTTTTTTTTTGGTTGTTAAATTAGTATTATCTAAATAAATCTATTAATCAATTATATAGTATGACAGAGTTTTAAAAAATGATATTTAAAACGTATTTTATGATAAATAGAGTATATTTTGACGATTTTCTGAACATTTTGATTTATGACAATTTTTAAAGTTCTGTTCTTCGATTAGATTGGGTTAGTACAGAAGTTGATATTACAATACTGTTAGGGATTAATTTTCCATAAATCAAAGTTTACATAAATCGTATTATAAACATTCATACAGTTTAAATTTTCAATTTAAGGTTATCATATCAGTGGACCACGGTGACTTAAAAATACAAATAATTGTATTCTAATATTATGCAGTATTCTTATAAAAATGTGTAATTCTTTGCATAATGTAACAAATTTAATTTGGTATCTTTATGTAAGTAAATTACACGTAATATTTATAAACCAATTTTTTTTTGAAGCTATAAAATTAGTTTTAAAACCTATCATTTAATATGAATTATAATTTACTATCAAACTTAAAGTCTCAGTTAGGTTAGTATTTGGAAAAGTTAATTAATTTATAATTGAATAAAGATAAAAGTAATAATATATTATAATATTTTTTATTGCTAGATTTTAAAATTTGAAATTTAATTAAAAAAAATAGTACGTTAATGGTTACTGTAGAGTAGGATACACAAATTCAACGTTCTATTTTCCTCAATACACTTTGAGTGATGTTGTTTTAAGTGTTTTAACAATTCTTTATTTACTTAAAACATTTTATCTGGTTATACTATATGCATGCATTGATGTGACTATACTCGTACATACTTACCTACATAGAATTTTAAGTATGTTTAGTTAGTTACATTATGTATAGCTAAAATAAAACAAAATATGTGTTTATGTTGTTCTCATTTATACTCTTATTATTTGACTACAAAATATAGGTATTGGATTTTCGTAAAAAATCTAATTTTCTGATAAATAAATGTATTAACGTGATGCGAAATGGTCTTAAATTTCACAAAACGCTTGTTTGAATTATCTTATTCATTTTATTATTGTCAATAAAAAATGTAAAAGGGTTAATATTTATAAAAATAAATTATTCAAATTAAATTTGTACATTAAATCATTTAATTGCATAGTCATTATATTTATTCATATTATTTTCTTTTAAATATTGGTCAGAATAAAATATTATATCCAGCTATTAAATTGACGTTGTTCGACATATTGTATAAAACTTTAGTTGAATTTTATACTTATTAATTCGTGATCAATTTTATCTTATACCTACGTATCGTAAAAAATATATATTATATTATACGTATTTGTGTGAATAATGCGTATATTGTATGATATAATAAGTGGTTATTTATCAAATACTACTAAAGCGAATAAATTGTAAAACGTATGATCATTATTATTCTAAATTATCTAAGACTATTTTTTTCCCAACAAATTGCAATTAGTCAGGTATTGTTTTCGGTTTCTCAAAACTCCCAAACGCTAGAGTTTGATAACTATTTTTTATTAGATTTTATGTTTCAATACCCTAAATTTAATACCTATTATAAATTTATTGCAAAAGACTAGAGATTAATCAAAAAAAATTTAATCACCACAAGACAGAAGGAGTGTATACTCTTTTTATTAACTTAATATGATAACGTAAAAAGTAAAATAGTGTCGTTGTTGTTGTATATATCAAGAAAAAAATATTGGTGTCGAGAAGTATTATTTCTTGTAGTGTTGTTATTTTATATTTATTGTCTGAAATTTTCGTAATTTCTAAAGCCACAAGTTTTGTGAACGTGGATGACAAAGAAGTATTTTAGACGGACGTCTAGATATCGAAATGTGCAGCTAGTCAGTTCTACGTGGTTTTTTTTCGACAATAAATCATATTATTATACATACGGCATTGGTAAATCGATTTGTTTTTGTCAATATAAACTCGTCCGAGAGCAGCATTTTTTTATATTATTTTGTAAACCTTTGGAAGTCGTCTCGCAGTAGGTATACACTTTTCCTTGGAGACTTACGCAGGGAGGGATTCTGAATGACTTCCTCGCCCACATGACTTTTGCATCGCGATTTTCACGTCATCTTAAGTGTATGATATAATTTATCGTTATTTCCTATTTCCCAAATCAACAATAGCAATGGTAAACGAAATTAAAAAAAAAAAAATCCCAACAAATAAACTTAGTAAAGTCGTATTTGTAGGATGTATAAAATAAATTTATCGGTTTTGGAAAATATTAATTTTTTGATTATTTTTGATATTACAAGATGGTTTTAATAAAAAAACTAATTACAAATACGTTATCACATTAAATATTGTCTAGATACTTGTTAAGCAATGACAGAATAAATTTATTTTATTTTATTATAACTGTGAGGAATTGATGACATTTGATGTCGGAATCACTACATTATAATAAAGCTTTGTGTTTGAATTGTCTATTATACATAATAATATATACACGCGTATGGCTAAATAACAATAGATAGATACAATATTATAATGCTGTTCTCTAATATATACAATCATGCAGCAATATATTAATTGTATTCATAGATTGAACAATATTCTACTGTGACTAACAAGTTAGTACAAAGGGTACTTACAAATCGCAATTACACTTAAGTATATTTTTATAAAAATATTGTGGTGTAGGAAAATTGGAAGAGTAAGACCCTAGAGGGTTATAAAGGGGCCTAAAAATGTTATCTACCTTATTAAAACAAATGCCGGTTACGTACCTATTCGTAAGATCGACATTACATGGATGATTGCGTGTGATAATATGGTGATATGGTGTTTTTTCTTGTTTGTAAGGGTGTGAAATTCTGATAATTTTTTCTTAAAATTAAATTTCTTATTTTTACTATAAATAGGTCCATATTATTCAAGTTAATTGTTTATAAAGAGAAACATTTATTTATTATTTTTTATTTTTTAGACACCAGAAATGAAGAGTATGATCGATGAAAACTTGATTGAAAGTAAATCATCTGCATATACTGGACTGTTATTGCAAAACATTGGTATGTTAACCGGCGCTACTCTGATGTATCTCATCACGTTTTCGGATTTCCTGCAAATTTAATGGTAAGAAAATAATACAAAAACATTTTATGTTCGTTTTTTACTCATCAAAAAACGTACTATATGTATATTGTATGAAGGAATATATAAGTGAGTAGACGATACCTGTTAAATCTGTGTGAATATGTTTAAATTAAACAGAAGATATATTTATTCTTATTTTATTTTTTTTTTCAGATTCATTTATATTTAAATATTATACCTAAATATTTATCGTACACTATTCTTTGAGCGTCTGGTGGAGGGTTTTATGAAATTAAACATATTTATATTTTTTAAAATTATCACTAGCTACGTTCATTGTATAATAATATTGCATCAATTATAAACATAATAAATTAATAACTAACACGAAAAAAATATAAAGGAATGGTTTATAAGTTAGTAGTGAATAATAGGCACATGTCAATATTTTGTCAATCGTCGATTATGAAAACGAGGTTAATATATTTTTAATTTGTATAGTATGTAAAATAACGACTGACGTTATTTTGTGATAAAATTTTAAAATTTAATGTAAACTTTATACTGTTTTAATACCATTGATTATTGCAAAGAAATATTTTATTTTATAAAGTTATGTATAAGAAATATTTAATATTATCATTAACGTATAAGCATCTCTTAAATAATCAATGTAAATCAATTTTTACGCAATATTCGCATTCATCAGTAAGTTGTAACTTTGTTTTTTTTTTTAATCAGATAATTTCTTTAGTATTATGATTTTTATAAACCATAACTTAATCATTTTAGAATTTAGATAATTTTATATAATAATAATATAATTTATAAATTGCTTAAGAATATTTTTTTTCAAAATGTATTTAGCTAGGATTATTACTAAAATTATTATAAATGAAAACCAGTACATATGTTTTAATTTATTATTTATATAATTATCGATATTTTTATGAATGTTAAACTACACGTTTATTATTATTATTTTTATTTTAACCATAATTAATATATAGATAGTCAAATATTTCTTGAACTACAAGATTCTACATTTTTACTACATAGTATAACATAATAATCAAAGAAAACTTCTTCGAAATGTAAATAACGTTTATAACTTTTTTATAATAAAATTAAAGTTTTTGATTTGTTTGTAGATTCAAAATACATGGACATATAATACTAACGCAACTGCCTTAAAAGTTAAAATATTTTATAAGAACGTTAACTAAATTCAATCAGTCTAAAGTTGACAATAAAAAAAATTAAAAATTAGTTTTTTTTTTTATCTTTAATTTTTATTAAATCTTAGGTATCAAAACCTTGTATTTTCTCTATAAGTTACCCAATGATAAAATCGTTCACAATTTTAAATTGTTTTTAATTTTATCTTTATATGATACATCATAGTTCAATTATATTATATATTGTCAGGTTCTGACTTGCGTATTTAAAAAATCATTAGCGGATTGGAATTTTGACAACCTCCGCATAAATTTAAATTATAAATTTCACTTTAAGCTATTGATCATCTCATTTACCCCTTAATCTGGGTATCGAAAAGTATTTTAATAGAATCTTAAGTTACATAATATATACAGATACGATCAATTTTTTTTTTTTTAGAAATAACCATTTGTAGTATTGATTTAATTTAAAAGTATTTTCCCTTTTATAATATTGGATAATATTTTTAAAATTCATTGTAAATTTAAAATTTTTATATTTTAAGATATTCCATTCAAAATTGTTAATTTGTGAGATGGATCAAAAATTAGAACAATATATAAAATGTATTTAATTTTTATATAATAACCTAAGTGCAATATATTATTTTTATTCTATGTTGATGTTTTAACTGTATGTAATTGCTTTAAGTATTTTATTAAAATATGTACATAAACTGTAAAGTGTATAATAACTTAATTATATTAAATATTGTTTTAAGATAGAAACTAGAATCTTATAGAGTTTTTTAAATGTGAAGCTGTGCCAATCAAAATATTAATTAGTAAAAACTTTAAATTAATTGTATAGTTTGATAAATATTTGGATGAATATTGATTTTACTTTTACTTTGTTATTGATTCTTGTACAAAAATCATATTATTTTAAATGTTTTATTGTTTCAAAGGTATTCTATCATTAAATTGTATTACTCTTTTTATTGATTATTTTCTTTTTACTAATTAAAATTAATTACGTATTTTCATATACTCGTATTTATAATGTACAGTTCACTCTTGCACATGCAGTAACTATTAAATACTTACAGTGGAAACTCTGTTAAATGAATGTATGCTAAATTGCTAACCAACTTGTACCATGGCCTACACAGGACAGCAAAATATGGGGTGTGCCCCTCCCTATTTACCATATTTTTTTTATTTTTTCCTGGTGTTTAATATCATTATATTTATTAAAACCTAGATGTATAATTATTTTCAACTATAGATACTTTATTTAAGCCGATCTCGTGTTTTAAACTGTGTATTTATTTGCTTAGTTTTACGATTAGGAGTACAGAATAATATATCATGCATTATATTGTATTCATTTTAATTTAAAATTGATTTAAAATATCTTAAGAAATTAATATACTTAAATAATGAATATATTATGCATATGTTATAAAACAAAGAATTTTATTTCAAGTAAAAACTTTCTTATGTATTAATCATTTAATATTTAAATACAAACTTAAAGTTAAGATTACTAGAATATATTTTTGTTAGGAAATCAAATTCATTATCGATGTATGTATTAAATAAATAAATAAATATAATTTTTAAAATCGTTGAATTTAATGTTATAAAAACAGATTGTAAATTATATATGTTATATATTTGTTAATCTATATCACTATATAGTGTATTATAATTTTTTTTTTATAATTTATATTTTAATTTCAAAATATCTGGTTATCAAAATTACCTCGGATGAAACTGATAATTTTTAATTGTAATAAATACTAATTTGAAAGAATATACCCACTTTTAGATGTTTTAAAATCGATACATTTCATATTAAGCTTAAAATTAATATCAAATGTTTGATTAATATAAATTAAATTTACTAGAAAACAATCTTCTAATTTCTTTAATTTTTTCACTTTAGTAATATTATTAATGTTTTAAAATTCTAATTTTGAAAAGTTTTGGAGTTCAGTTTCTAAAATTACAAAAAAGTTTTTTATTTTATAGTTTTCCTTCCTCTAGATGTTTGAAAAGATCTAATGTATTGGAGAGCTGAGCAAAATATATATTGTATAATACAACTTTTGTATGAAATATATATATTTTAACTATAAATCTTACTTGAACCAAACAGTTATTTAAAAACTACTGTGGAACATGTGTATACTGCATTTATCATGATAACATACAAACAAAATAAGAATGCAGTGATTATAGCTCACTAGAAAACAGCTTGATGTCGTCTGCAAGATTTGATACTTGGATACTGGTTGGTTTTCGTTCACTGACAAAATGATAACACTTTCTAGCGTACCAAATAACTTTGGGCGGGACAGTTGAAGGGATTTACACTTCTAAGGGGCAAAGACAATCTCTCTCTTTGGCAGATATTCCTTTTATACGTCATTCGCTGTCTAACTAGGCAGGCCAGAGAGCAACACATTTATCGTTTTAAATGACTCCATGAAACTATGAAGTGACTACTCGACAGAATAATGATAATCAGTGTGTCCGTGCTTATCGTCAATGTTGGGTTGGGAAGGAGGTTATTTGAAGATTACTCATCAGTTCCTGTGCGGGTTGGCGAACCGCGTTGTTTATTATTATTTTTTTCAATAAATCTTATAACAAATATTACACACGATAACAATGATAATATCATTACAAGTACATGGATTAATTTTCACAGTAACTCATAAATATTTTCAGTATAATCATCTTCTTGATACTATTACGTATTTCTTGACGTTTAAAATTCAGTTAAGTTATATTTTGACAATTATTATCGTTATAATATAAATATAGTAAATTTACTTTAGTTTTTTTGTTATAGTAAGTACATCATTGGTAATATTTTTTGTACAATGTAGTAATTTGTTTATTTTTATGAGTGTGAAATATATTATGTCTATAAAATATATTTAGTATACGTCACATAATATATGAGTAGTACAGTCATGTTGGTATACATCAAAATAGTAGTTTTATTTTATTATTTGTGAACTTAAAAAGAAAAATGAAAATGAAAAAATTGAACTGAACAGCAACTCTTGACAATTTTATTATTATTGCTTGGCTTATATTATGTTTAAGATACCAATGTAAAACGTAATAGGGTAATTAATTAATTATACTATGGTATTTATTATATAGTTAAATAATACCAAACTATAGGTACTACAAGAAACGATAAATAAAAATTTGAAATTAATTTTATTGAATATTTTAGAATTGGATTTAAAATTTTAGAATATATTTTATTTTTTAAATTTGACACAAATTAATATTACCTTTTCTAATAATATTTGTTTTTTGTGATAACTAAATATAATAATCCATTGATTGGATATGAATCATATAGATTATACTTCTTACCACATTAGTGACTTTTTATTTTATATTTATAAATAATCTCACTCATGTTAGATTTAGATTAGATCCCCACGGTTATTCTTCCGTTTAAATTGCTTTGGGAATCAATACAAGTTGTGATAGACATTCTTATATTATTTTGGTATCAAGTAGATGTTGTAACAATTTAGAGATTACTACTCGTCGTTTACGTCTTGCTCAGTGGATTTTAATTTACTATATTATGTTGACTGAAAAGGCGATCCGGCAATCGTTTTATAATATTATTAAACCTAAATCTATAGATAAATTATTAAGGCTTATCAATCTTATAGTCAACATTTCGATAGTTAAATTATTTAAACGACGAAGAGTATGAAGGAGGAGTTTTATACAATATTATTTTGTTCCAATATTCTATATTATAGATATTATATATGTTAATTTTTATTATAAACATTATCTTTTGGACAGTACTAAGGAGTAAGCATTCCAATAAAATTATAAAATGACTACCTATGAAAATAAAATAAAATAAATTAAAATCGTTATGCTTTAGCGATAATCACGAAATGGGACAGATAGCTGTGGCCGTTTTGCCGTGGTCAAAAAATTGTGTACAAACTCAAATAAAGTTGCGAATGTTGAAATGGGAGTATACCTTTAGTCAATTTGGGCTTTTATTAATTTTTTAGAAAAATTCAATCCGACCATGATTATTTTATTCTCAGTTAATTCACTTAATTGCAGGAAAAAGTCCAACAAAAAAATTACCGATCTAAATAGACTCATTTTAATTTCATTTTATAACAATATGACAGTAGAAATTATAATTCATATTTAAAAGGCATAACATATTATAATATCTCACTACCATGATTATTGATTACCTTTATTATTATTAATATGATAAAATATAGTATGAAAGATTTAACCATTATTATTATATTTTTTTTAAATCATGAATATGATGAAAATATTTAATGCCCATGTTGAAACGACTAAAATATGTCTTTAAAAACGGTCACATCGAATTGTCCTAGATCCTTTCCTTGTCATTGTACATTGTATCGTCACAATCCAATATTCCAGTTAATCATATTAATTGGTCTTTGGACATGTATTATATTTATAGGATTATAATTAATACATTAATATATAACTTTAGACATTTAATATATTTGTGATTTACTAACTAATTATTAAATTTAAGTTACAATTTTATATTAATTTAATTATCTCTAATTCTTTAAAACCTTAACATTTCGGTATTAGCATGCACTTTACAAATAAGCAATAATACCTCATCAAAATAATATAATCAACATGACGATATTAATATTTAATATAATCTATGTTAATTAATGATTTTGGAATAATATTTCATTAGACATGTATTCATTTTATAGTAAGATTTCACCTTGGATAACATACTATAATACAATAAATTATATTTTTTTTCAAATTTTATAGTTTTAGTTCAGTATAATTTACTCACGTTAAAAATACTATTCATTTTGATTAAATTTATGCATATTATATATTGGAAAACGACTTAGAAATGTGCAATTAATAGTTAATTCTTTATAAAAAAAAAAGGGATTTTGAGAAGAAATTAATTGATACTTTCAAAAACCAATAAATCCAATATATTTGTTGGTTTTATATGCAAATATATATTAATGACAGAATATATTTTATTTAACGTTTCAAGTTTTGATAGGCTTTCTTGCTTTAAACAAAGTGTGCTTAACGTTTCTAATTCTGATGTATAGGCAATAGGTTTAATATAATATATAATGTATAAATTAAATTTACGGTTTTATTTAGTTTAATATTTTACGAATTGTTTCGTTTTTAAAACGTATTTAATCCTTGAATTATAGAACGTATGACCGTATCGTAAAAATAATCCGAATAATAAAAATAAAATACAAACAATAAGATATTTTTACGACGGTGAGACGAGACGGATAGATATTGTATTCTTTTTATTTATTACAATTTTTTTTTTTTTTTTTTGTCATCACACACCAACTCTCCATCTGTATTATATGACTACTATTATGTGATGGATGTACGAAGTATTTTAGATAAAACTCATATCTATGCGTGCGTGTGTGTAAAGGTAATACCTTCCGGATGTTAAAGTCCGCAATATAACCGTCGTAGGTTTTGGTTGCGATTTAAGTTTGTTCGACTTAATCACCGGGTTTTTGTTGGTAGTATATGCGACATAGAAACCACAAAGCGGTAAACAGGGTGATTCGGCCAAGCATGCTGACAATGAGGTACATAGAAGGATTTTCCTTTTAATAATGAATTTATTCAAATTCTAGTTTTTAGAATTTCATTAGTTTACTTGAAGACCTTATTTTAAAATACTTTTTACGCCATTTAACTATTTAAGGAGTGTCTTATATTTATAAAACGAATCACTCTTTTTATCATAAATTGTTAAGTAGATAATTTTTTTATTTGAATGAATATAAATAGACATTTTTACGAGTAGTTTCTGTACTATTTAACTTTATATACTAAGTATGATAATTCACGATAATAGGTTTATAATAATAATACGATAATAGGCTTTAAATTATGATAATTTGAATTTTAAATATTACAGAAATTTAAATTAATATTTAAATTTTAAACATTTTATAATAATACAATTAGTAAGAATGACCTGATTATAATACACGCTTTTTTAAAATATATAGTATAATATCTATTAATAAGGATACTATCGTCTATCGATTCAGATACATAACCATTTTTTTTATAAAATCATTTACTTGTCAATTTAAAGTCATTATTTTAATGTATTTTAAAATAAATTTTAATTTAAAAATAGTAAGTTTGTAATGTTACAAGATATGAATTTAAGTATATGAAAATTGAATGTTTAAGTAGACTTAAAAATTTAAAAATCATAATTTAAATAATTAAATTTTTAAAAGATAAAATGAAGGTTTGAGTGAACAATGAGTGTGTTTAATGAATCACCCTGTTTATAAAGTTCCCGGATTAAATTACGAAGAAACGGAAGACAGAAAACACATATACCACGGCCGGAACACTTACCCAATACATAAATATGTAAAACAATATAGTATAGCTGTAGGCATCTAAAGTAATGATATATTACTATACCTTAATATTTTCTGTGGTTATAATATGACCGAGTGATGTGCTTTTGTGTGTATAAAACTATTATCGAACGATGAAAGAAGGAGGTAGTTTTCGTAATCAATTTCCTACACGAGTCTAATATGAATTAATGTTTAAATATTTATGCTTAACACTCATGACCTATACGCTACGTTAGGTATACGATGTGCATATTACATTAAAACGACAGGCTTTATATCAAATAATTATATTTTTAAATATCTACAAAATAAAAAACAAGAAAATTACGAGAAAATTCTTAAAAATATAACATCTCCTTAACGTACCTGTATGATGATGTATTGGATATTATGATGATATTGTTTTTTTATTGACGTTTTAGAAAATTCCTTACCTACAGTTACACACTTACACTTTCAAAGTACACCATAATGGCATGCCAAATGTATTATGAAGTATTCGAGTATTAGTGTATATTATATTAGAGTAGGTATATTAATGACTGCAAAGTTATTTATTTTTCGATAATTACAATGGTCGTTGGTTTGATTTAATAAACATTGTTAATTATTAGTGTAAATGCACAGAAATAAAAACTAAAAAGCACATATGACCTTATTCATGAATTGTACACACGCTAATACACAAAGTGATTCAACAAGTAAACACACCCTTAATTTTTTCTTTAATGAAACATTTATTCAAATATTATATGATGTTTGAAATTTTGAATTATACTTGATTATCATATTTTAGTTTATTTATACTTTCATCATTTTAAATTTCGATTAAATATATTATGTGAGTAAAATAGCTCACATAAAATTATCTCCTTCAATGTCTAAATTTATTCTAATTCGACATTCAACTCTATTAAAAAATGATAAATTATTGACAGTCTAATTGGAAGCTTTTTTAAATAGATATTTTAAATAATTTAAATGATAGTATATTGTATTAATGATACGTAACTAAAAACAAAAAATAAAAAATTTACAATTTATTATATTGTATTGAAGACTTATTTTGTTATTTGAACATTTTTATGATCAATGTTTTTTCTGTATAAGGAAAACTACTGATTAATAAGTTGTTATTACTTCAAATTGACTATAATTTTTCTCTTAAGTCTTTTTCATATGTTTAATGTTTTAAACTTTAAGTTTATAATATTATTTAATTATATTCAGTAGATAACCGTTATGACGGTAAAAATTTGAACCACTTTTAGCCAAAGGTTAGGTTAGGTTAAAATCACTCAACTTTGAGGAGCAATATTCCATCAACGGATTAACGAAAAATGAAAATTTGAATGTGATAATTAATTTAAAAAAAATAGCTTATTCATTTATTAAATTTTAAATATAGGTTACCATTTGAAAATCAAAAGTTGCTAGTTGTTTGCCTAATAAATATAAGGGTGACAAATATTTAAAAATTATACAATTCTAGAACAGCATAAATCTGCAAATTTGAAAAAAATTTTTTGAAAAAAGTCAATACTTTTTTAAATAATAAGTATTATTTGATAAAAGAATCACCCTGTATACGCTGTCAGACCGTTTTTTATATGTGATGATTTATGATTAAATTCAAATTTAATACATTCATTAAAACATATTGTAGGTACCTAGTATCTACTGAGTGGTTATGTACTTGTTTTATTATTATAAATTTGTATTTTCAACTTTTCAAAAATATAAATACATAATATTGTGATAATGTTTATACATGAAGTGCTATGTCTAAGTTTTTTAAGGAAAAAAATTAATAGTTTATTTATTCCATTCGATGTTTATTACACGCTCAATTTAGCAATATTGTATATTATATATTATTATATATAAATTGGTCCTTTAATAATGTGGTATAATTAGGTTCCTAATGTATTGGTAAAATACAAACTGATTTTGTTATGTTAAATTATTTAGTCACTGCCGTATATTTACAATGAAAAACTCCCGATTTCTAACGTATATTAATATATACATACAATAAAAATATTATAACAATTTATTACTGTTTTATTCTACAGTGACCGCATCAAAAGACCACTGCTGAAAAACATTCTTTTGTCAATTTCCATTTTTTTACTTTAAGGCAGAGGCTCCCAACCTTTTTTGAGTCACGGCACCTTTAGTCATTTTCTAAATATCTGGAGGCACCCTATCGACTACTTCGGTTTTATTTAGCTGTGCATACGAATAAAAAAAAAGTAGTAAGATGTAGGTATATACACATATTATATTTTATAAAACATATTTTCACATTGAAAATTAACTATATATATTTTTTTTTTAATTATTATTGCATGTATAATAAAATAAAAAATATATTTAAAATAATTACGCTTAACCCTAAAGTTTGAGGCTTGATACAGTTTTTTTTATTTTGATACATTTTATTTTAATCTACTAAAACTCACCGAGTAAAACTCAATATTACATATTACATAAATATTTTCCAAACTTAGTTCTTAATTCTAATGATGTATATGTGACACAATAGAAAACTATACACAACAATGTACTCTGAATGTATATACCTATAATATTTAATACAATACCATGGATAAAAATTATGATTTATATAAAACTGTATTGTTCGAGTTTAAAACCTGTTATTGCATCTGTTGGTTAAAGAATTATGATTTGTTCAGGTGACATAAGTACAAAAATATTTGCGTATGTTTTGTTTCAATATTTCAAAAATGTTGTTATTAGTCATTATCGTTTAGATTTTTATTCCGAAACCGTAAATAAAAACTTAGTAAAGTACAATTTTAGATTCTGAACGGAGTGAAGAATGTATTGATTTTACAATGATGTATGTTTTTTTTTTTTTTGTTTTTTTT
>VUJU01002894.1:0-31667 GCA_009835225.1 Aphis craccivora | reverse complement strand
AAATAAAAAAAGGTCACAATCAATCTGGTGAAAAATCTAATTTCACGTTACTATCGTGAGTATCCCATGGGTGCCATCTCATGTCGCGCCCATTGAACATATACCGAGATTTATTAAGATTTATGTGCATATATATTTTATTTCAGATTTATATGTGTTTGGTTCGATTCGTTTTTCTACTTTTTATTTGTTTCACCACTATCGTCGCCTCGGGACATAATGACTATGAACTTGTTAGATCTGATAACTGGATCGTGAAATTGAAAGAAAAAAGGAACCACAGAAACCATGAAAAAAATAACGTATCTCACACAGGTACCAAGTTATAATATTATAATCTCATAACTGCAAAAAAGTATATCGTATTTTATTAAAGTTTATACGTACTGCGTCGTATAGAGTGAAATAATAATTCAAATAAAAGTTTAATACCGACTTAAATGTTTACTTATAATACACATAAGTCATAATATTATATGATAGAATATCTTGAATGGGGGCATTTAAACATTTTTATGGGGAATAACTCGTGTGTTCGGGAATAAAATTAATACAATACTGTCATAACGTTTTATTATTTACATAAATAGTGTCTAGATGCTAAAATATTTATACAATATTTGTGCTATATAAATTGGAAAAATATTTACTAAGAGAAGTTGCTAATAATATTATTTGCATAAAATGGTATTCCGATATAATGAAATAATTTAGGAATATGATTGTCGTCAAATAATGTTTTTTGATTCAATATTAACACTGAAAAGTGAAAAGTAAGAAACGTTAAAATAATAATTCAGAAGTGTATTTTTTAGGAATTATAAAAACTAGGAAAATATAGCTAAGGCAAGATTGTATAAGTAGGCTACAATAATATAATTTTACAAAGTAAATTAAATCATAGGACTGTACAAAAATTCGGATAGTATCTCATGTGATGATCATCATATATTTTGATACTAGTATTATACTTGCAATACATTATTTATGATACGACCAATTACTGAAAACATGGACGTTAACTTTAATAACTTTTATAATTATTATATTAAGTTCCTGTACATAAAGCATTTAAATAAACATAAGATAATATAGGTACATATTACATCGATCTATTATTGTTATCACGTTTTTAGATGTCTTAAATCGTGATTGTTATACCCATTAAATAAAAGTATTAAACTGTTTAATAACAATTCATATATCACTGAATTGCAGTAAATTAGTGCATCCAGTAATTTTAATTCCGTCTAATTTTTAAAATAAATGGTGGTTTTGACGATTATAGTCTACAGTTTATTAACTCAACAAACTGACTACCTACCTAGGTTTATTGTGTAAAGCTACAAACAGCAAAATACCGCTTAAGTTAAAATTTTACTATTCTACATTTCTAGTTTAAACTTTTTCGAAAAATAGCATTCCAAAAAAATTGCATTTTGTAAAAATACTATAATATTATCTTTACCTATCATTTAATTCTTTTGAATTTTCGCGTCAAAATTAAATTATACTCCAATAATAATTATTTACCTAACAATATTATGATTCCGTTCAAATATTTTCCCAATTTATTATGCTCCCTTATTTTGTTTCCCAATTCCGTTTTTATCAAAGTTTTTCGTATAATACATTTTGATGTATGGAGTATAAATGTATATTACATTCGTATAGTATTTGGAACCAATTATTATGAAAAGTCGTCCCAAACCCCTAAAACGTATGAATTCAGTTATAAAAGATAAATAAAAAAATAAAAATAAGAAAAACTATCTTTGCTCACAATCAATTTGGCTTTCGAAAAAGACATTCTATACCATATATCAAATCCACCACTCGTAGGTCTAATCTCATCAAGTCAGGAAAAGAAACTACTGCACGACAATATAATACTTGACATATCCCAATCTTTCTACTGAATGCTGTTGTTCTTCAGTATCTTTCTAAAGCTTCGTAACACGGTCATGTCCTGCAGCCCACCTTCAATTTCTTACCATACAAATCCTACCTAGATAACAGCTCTTTGCCGACTGAAGTATGCAACGAAATCGCTTCTATTTATTATATTAGCTCAGACGTTTCAAATAGAGAGCAACTTGCGTCACTTAAAATACCTACATAGGTATAGATGATGCAACTGACGATAAGGTACTATTACGTTTTTATACAGAAAAACATATCACCTTCTTTAAACTTGCACTCAAATTTCAACAATGCGACTTGTATATATATATTGTACATTGTAAAGTTCAATAATAGTAGCATATAAAGTTAATATATATATATAATATATGGTCAAAACCACTCCATATAGTTTCCATCTACTCCCGCTAAAGTTTTTAACAATTATTCCCATCATCGGCTATAATCCATGTTAACGGTAAGCTAACCATGTCGAATATATATAATATGTTACATACATGTAAGTAAATCTGTGACTTGCAGGATGAGCTTTTCTAGTTTCAACCATTAATTACCCTTTTATCCAAAACTAGAATATTAAAAAAGTATATAATATTATAATATAATTATATAAAATAAATCTTTTATAGCTCGAGGTCCACGTCAATTTAAGCTCTTTCTGTAGGAAGATAGTATATAACGCATAATATATATATATATATGCTTTTATAAAATTTATATGATAATATATTTTATAACGTTTAGTATATATTTTACGAATTTAATTAAAATCTTAAATATTTCTAAATGCCATCATTATTCGTAAGCTTTTGATGTAGTTGCATCCGTATTATTAAACCAAAGAAAAGGAAATAATAATTAGTTTATTCTTGGAATTTCCACCATTATATATATTTTTAAATTGCATTAAAATATCTCTTTAACAATGAACGATCATAAAATTATAAGTTTTTTTTTTATATATACCTACTGTATATTTTGCGGAGGAAATCGTAAAATCTATAGTATGAATTTGGTATTCTACTTGAACATTGCAAAATATTACTAAATTATATAGCTGTTTATTCTCTCTTTCTTTGAAAACAAACGATGCTTATTAAAGTTAAGTTTATGATAAAATGAGAAAATAGGATTTGATAATCATGATACTGTAAATAAGCCACATAAAACAAAGTAAATACCTACGTTATTTCCTTAAATTATAATATCAATGTGAGCATTTAACGTTAAAAACATAAGGTTGATATCATTATTTTGACTTTTTTTTTTTAATAAGAAATGCACAAATTATTTTTTTTTCTTAAAAGCGAGTGAAAGTATAGTAAAATTAACCTTAATTTTATAATAAAAAATAATAGACATCCATCTAGCGGTGACTATCTTTTTGTTTGATATTAATTAAGGATTTATTTGGATTGTTGTGGTCTTTACACCATTGGCGAACTAATCGTCTAGGTAGATTTCCAGGAATATTATTTGAGCTGAAATCTCTTATAAGGGTGTTTTGGAGGTCGACCAAACTGGATCGGAATCGTTTATAGGCGGAAGATGCAGTTTTGGAAAAGTGTAGATCGGAGTGTAAAGTGTAATTGGTTACGTAAAAATATGCACTCGTTATTGGGCGGAGTACATTAAATACATATTTAATTGAAATTCTCGAATTTTTTGTAAGTTTGATGTTTGTTTTCCCCCCATGTTCCGTATTACAACGATATTAAATTATGTTTTCGTATAATCTTATCTAGAACTAAGTATGAGGTACACCGCTCACCGTCGGGCATCAATAACGTTGTTATAGTAGACATTTATACATAATACTTAATAAATTCTTAAATTTTTCCAGTCCATTCAACGGCGTGAATGAAATAATCCATCGAAACAATTTGACCGAAAATGTTTATTCGCGAGACCTTATTATACTTCCAAAACAATTGATCAAAAGCGGTATCATCAAACACTATAATATAGTGACTATACACATGATTGATGTAAAAAAAAAACAATTTCACCTTATGCAATTTCATTAAAACACTTATCTTCGTAATTACAATGAATATTTAGTTAATTAAACGAATCAACATATCCAACAAACAAAACGTTATTAAAATAGGGCTCGTGGAATGTGTTCCCTTTGAGAGAACGTGTTAATCGCTTTACATCATATATAGGTATGAGTATTCATGAGAAACGGCGTTTATATACGTCTATGATAAGTATTATTATTATTTAAATTCGCGTTTTGTGTATTTTTTTTATTTTTTAATGATACGAATTTATTGCGACGATCCATCGTTGTTGGGAATGAAAAATTGACCTCATATTTGATATATGAAGATATATTTTAATGTTTAATTTAAAAACTATAACGAGTTGGTAGGTTTAACGGCAAGTTACAATCGAAGATCAAAAAATGAAGAGTTTTATAAATTGCGTACGAGTTTCTATAACATTTATCACAAATTTATTAATTTTATTATTTGTTTATAAGTAAAAAAAACATGACTACTGAATGTGTATGTTACATACGAGTATAGATTTCGACATGCAAGTGAGTTTGCTTAAATTTTTTAATTTAATTCTTAATTAATTTAAATTAATATTTAATTCTCTATAATTTTTAGAAAGAATTTTTAGTTATTGAAAATTTTACATAATACATATAATTATATTCATATAATATATTATGCCATCTAACGTAGAATTATTATGTAAGTAAGTGTTCAGTGTATTATTTGGAAACAGCATACTAGGTATAGCACTCAGATCAATACACTTTTATTTTCGGTAGTATTATTTTCGTATATAAATTGTATATTGTATATTTACAGCAGTATATCCACTAATACATGATTATGTTTGTTGTTTTACCTGTATAAATAGCTGTATTTAAATTAACGAATTATCAAAATATTATATATTAATAGTTTCAAACGATTTATTTATACACTACCAAGTGATTATTTTTATTACACTATCGTCTCGTAGTCGTAGCCTATGTTCGATTGAATAAAAATTAAACAGGATTAATATTTTCTTAGATTGTTTTTTTTGTTTCAATCAATATGCGTTTAAAGTGAATGAATAAGAGGTGCTGAGTTTTATCAAAATCCGATGAAATAATAGAAAAAAAAACAATCTATTTATTATTAAGACATCTAAAATAATAAAAAAAAATCTAGCGTAAAATAATAATACTTGTTTTATAATTTTTATGATAGAATAATTAAATCGTATAAATTAGTACTCGTGAATAATAAAAAATTATTAAGTAATATATTGTATTATTATAACAATAATGACAAATATAAATTAATGAAACATTTTTTGCTTTATTGTTTATAAAAGAGTGGATTAACATTATTTGACATGCAATAACTTTTATTCTATTCAATGCAATTTATTCATTTTTTTTTTTTTTTATTTTAACAAACAATATAACCATTTAACCATGTTATTTTTAATAAAATGTATTTTTTAATTAGGAATGCAAAGGTTGTAACTTGTAAAGGACACCATTTTAAAATTAGCTATCATGTAACATATTCGTTAACGTGGAACTGCCTATGCATATGGGACGTACATATTTCTAATTAGAATATCACATAAAATACATCATAATAATATATTACCTGGGTACATAAAGCAAGTTGCCTAATGATGTTTAATTATTTTACTACAGCTCTGTAACCGGTGTGGGTTATATTAAAGTTGGGTCACTATAATTTATGCTTGTATTTATTGTTATATATTGTTATTATTAAAGTTATGTACTTAGATAATAAACGTCAACAACATATTTAAAGAACAGCTTAATTTGATTAAAACTTCTTCATTAATAACAAAAGTTTGATTACAATTTATTTTAATTTTATAAAGTGTTGAAAAACTGCAATGTTTACATAAATCATAAAATAAATAGGCTCTTTTGTTAACGAATTGAAATAAGTACTTTTATTTTAAGCAACTTAATTTTTTTAAATATAGAATAGTGAATTATTTTCAAATGAAAAATAAAAAAAACGTAAATTTGCTTATAACTTGGAATACTAAACATTTTATATTATTTTACAAGATAATTCTCGGACAGACACCAGGAACAGAATTCAACTTTATGATCAGTATACAATGATTAAAATAGGTTGTTGTTTCAATACAAAATGTATAAACCGTTTTATGATTTAACTTTTAATTGTGCATTGCATCGTGTAAACCTCATAAGGGCTAAACATGAATTACATTCTCCCGCTGGGCTTTGAAATCTTTATTCGAAATTATTATTTTATCATTACCAAGGCGAATAAATACATTAACACAATCCTAAAGCGTATTCTGCTGTAAAATAATATACGTTATTACGTATTGACAGTGATAACAACTGATAGTGTTATTCGACGATATTAATGTGTGTTTGAAAATGTATTATTTTAGTCATTGAAGTTTTAACCAAAATGTTTTACACTAAATGTATATGCGTTTTACCAATTTAATTTTCCTCTATCCTTTGAAAATGTTGTTATTATTTAATATAATTCAAACGAATGTTCACTAACATCATATAGATATTCTTATTTTCTTATTTTTCTGTATAATAAAATAGTATATGTACGAAGAACGTACCTACTACCGTGAAATGTGAACAAAATACATTAAGAGGAGAAACTCTTGCTCGCAGTTTACATATTATTATCAAGGAAACATAGTATTACACCGCGTTGGTATATCTCTAATACTGCAGTAGTATACTTATGATACAGCATAGTACAGAGGAAAATATTTTTTGAAATCAATCATATTATCATCAACCCGAATGTTGCAGTATTATCCCTAAATATATTATTAACTAATATTGGAGAAATTCCAATGGTTTTTCACCCCTTGTCCAGTACGAACACACACAAACATAAAATACGAGTACTTTTACGAATTGTGCATATATTTTGTATTCTGCGTGTGCTCATAGTTTATACATATTACTCTCACCCCTATTTGTTTTGTTCGCTCGTTAACGCTGACACACATGTGCGGGCGTAATTCTGAAGAAAAAAAAGTCCTGTAAAAGTGTAAATCTTTAGCAAATAATAAGACGCAGGTACCCATAAATATAAATGTTTTGTTTTTCTACTGTAAAAATGTAGTTATCTACACACTTCCTTATTTCCCTCCCCCCTATAGCGCACACGAAAGAATATTTTGTAGATAGACATAATATTATACATAATAATATTGTATTTTCAGTGTTAATAATTATTCATTTGACGTTTTACCCGATTATCATCATGTGGTATATGCATAAAAGTCATCACTATATTAATATAATATAATGTAGGGACCGTATCTCGACTTACCTACGTAAAGTTACCATCCCAACCTTGTCTATAAATTTGCATCTTTCTCTTTACATAATATGTGGAACGTAATGTAGCAGAACCGACATTTCTGACGGATTCCGAAGTTGTTTAAATACAAGCGTGATTTGAATAACTTTTTTTTTTTCTGGAATTTAGTTTCCCGGCTGAGTACAATTAGTTAAATTTTCATAAAAATATGATTGACAGTAATTTTAATATTGAAATTTATTTATTTATTTTTGTTATTATAAGCATTATTTTTTATAATATTTAAAAATGTACAAAGTTGTGAATATGTTTTTTTTCTTTCTACATACAGCATCAAATAATCCATATGTCTCTTGTAATCATCGCGCATGGTATTTTGTTTTTACACAGCGCTCGGCGACGTTTCCTGGACAAAAAAAGACACTACAGTACTACTGCAGTGGTCCCCAGAGGATATCCGGGGCACGTGGTAAACAGTCTCGGGAAAGATATTCGTGGTTTTTGGCCGGAAACATCCGCTCTAAGATATTGATTTTCGATAAACGCGCTTACGAACACTCACATTCACATACCTGGTGAGACGAGGAGAGAATCATCGTGAGTATATGTGTATATACGGGGTGATCCATTTAATATAAGCCGCTCGAGAAATAATAACTTTTCGAAAATATTTCTTTAAAGTGATTAAATCTTAAGTCAAAACAATTTGTTTTATTAATTTTCTTTTACTTCCATTTTTAATTTCATACCCCTTAGAAGATTATGATTCAGGTAATTACGATCTATAAAAATCAAGTATTGGACAAGTATATAGTTTATAGTTTTTAAATCTTTACATTAGTAAAGTGTAGACACCACTAACATTTTACGGGGTACCTTGTACGATCTCACTCTAATTTTAACTTTAAATATCTATCTACTTACAACTTACATTTTATATACTAAAGTATTAAAAAAAATAAAAAAAAAAAATAGAAACTATTTTGGAATAAAGTATTAAAAATGCATGCAGTTAATAGTTATTAAAAATAATTACAATAAAAATAAAAATATATTTTATTAAAAAAAAAAAAAAAAAAAACGCTTTAAAACTATTATTCTGTAAGCAAAAAAGTATTTTCAAAAACGTTAATATTTTTTAAAATAACGTACTATGCCTTACGATTAAACGGATCACTCGGTATACAGAATTCCCCATCACCAACGGCTCATATTATCGGAGCGCATACCGAAATTTATTTTATAAGTGAGTATATATGGAGTAGCACACAGAGTATATACGGGAGAGGATATCGGTAAACACGACAAAGTCTATACTTATAATAACGCCAACACAGAGGAAACCACATAAATTTACTCCAGCATCTCACCCCTTCCACGCCGGGAAACGTGTAGGCACCATAAACACGTGCAATCGCACCACTATTACTACAGGTTACGGTGTTTTTCCATCTTAGAAATACATAATATAATATAATAGGATAATATTGTTATGCCCCACGCCAGAGAAAATGCCACCGCGGTTCGCTTCACCGTTAGGTATATATGCGCGTCGTTTCGTTTATGTACAACATAATAATATACGAAATACATTATATCATAATGTATTATATAATAATGCATCAGAAACGGTATAAATGTTTTTGACATCACAGAGAAATGCGCATAAAAAAATAAATGATTGATGAGCTCCGCGCGAATTTTAAATACTTTCAAGCTTAATTAAAACGAGCGTTATATTTACATTTACCGACCCGTTTCGAAAATATATACATAATAAGCTTTTCGTTAATTGCAGTAAAACACTTATAATATATATAATAATAATATGTATGTATGTACAACTGCATTTTTGAGAATAAGTATTTTCGCATGCGTATTATATAGGTACGAACGTTTTATGCTTCGAATCGTATTTTCTTCGCTGATAAAATACCTATAAAACGTTCATCCCAATAGCGTGCTAAATGCGGTTAACGGATACAATTTAAATTTAGATGGTTTTAGTTTTTTTTATTTTTTTTTTTTTTAAATTGATGTTCCGATACACTTAATACGTTTTTACCCGAAATGTTTAATAATATACACCACTTATGCACCCGCCGTACATATTATTTAAATGTATTTCGGCAATCGTTAAACAAGTTAAAATGTTAATTAGAAATATTATGTACAATGGAGAACACCCGAGTGTTTATATACTTGGCAATATGCCCAATGTTTACCGTTTACATCACTGTGTTGCGTTCGTAAAACAGTATACAAGTTAATATTGTTTAAACTATAAATAATTAACAATATCGATGGTCTGTATGGGCGACAGTCCCTGTGTAATAATTTTGTTAATATATTGTAGATAATAATAATATATTCGAAAACGATAAAAACGTTTTTTACGGTCATATTTATTCAATACATTTAATTGTTTTCGTTTAAGTTTTGAATAAATTTTTTTAAAACGCCCTAAATGTTTTGAAAAAAAATATTGTTCAATACATTTCCATAACTTAAAAGAAACGCAAAAAGAACAATAACAATTTAGAGACAATCAATTATAGCAAAAAATCATTGGAAATGTGCAGTTTTCATAAAGTACCTGTATGGGTAAAAATTTAATGTTTGAAAATGTATTATTCATGTTTATTATACTCTATGTTGATATTCAAATTTGTGAAATAATTAACAGCGCCAATTTTTGTTGTTGTTCTTATTATTACCATTAACGCAAACATAACAACTAATTACATTCCGTTTAAATGGAAAACATAACTATTTACTATAGATACAAGTAAAATATTCATCGCTTCATATTTAAAAATAATAATCTTTATTCAATATTCATACTATGTTTCATTATTAATTCATTAAAATTATCAATTAAATATATAAATAATAAAATATAATCAACTTAAAAGTTAGATGGCTATTTTTTAGGATAAGTATTTAGAAAAATAGTTAATTTATATTTAAAATGCTCGGAGTACGTTTTAAAATACTCATACCTATAGTTTTAATTATACCAGACAATAATGTTAATAATTAAAAATTAAAACCCATAAAAACGCGTTATGAATAACGTTTCGTTAAGATTTAATATATTTCAAAGTGTCTTTCACCCAATTGAAATATTTTGAATATTTTATTCATACTCAACAATCTCGATATAACGTCATTAGTAGATCAACGGTTTTCAGAAAATACTTCGCTGCTTTCTGCAATAGTTTTTAACTGGTAAATTGCATTCCGCATTATATATAACTATATAAGTAATAATAATCCAGCATATATAGGCATTATGTCATTATCGTTAAACGATGTATGTACCTACATTGGTTCCAGTGATCGATGATAAAATAATTTTTTTTCAAAAACCTTAAAATTCATTAACTTTAGTTTATTACCATTCCAAAGTTAGTTAAATATTCACTTTTAGTTTATCAATAGGAAAATACCAGCATAAGTATATTGATAAATTGATTTTTTTCTGGAAAATATTTTCATATGACTACAACATTTCTATACACCTACTAAGAAAAACATCATATTATAAAATCGTCCTTCCGTAATGTAATTAAAAATGGCCTACTGCGATTTAACGCACCTTATTAAGAGTTTAGTCACGCCACGTTAACCTTTATATATATAATATATATATATATATATATATTTGTACAGTCAAGTAATCAAAATTTTGAGAAACACTGTGAACGTATAGCGCCATAGGTAAGTAAATGCAATATAGCAGCAGACATGATCGCAATTCTTTATTACTTTCGTCAACAATATTGCTGCACTGGAAGTCTTACCGTGATAACAAATTGTCTAATTTATATGTTAATTATTATAAAATCGAAGAACGGAATATTATATTCATGTAGATACTAGATATACTGATCGTACAAATTATACCTCGAATGGTTTCACAAATCTAAATCTAAACGTCTGCTTTAATATACCATTCGTATCACACATTATAATATACGGCAAGTAGATAATTTATATGTATTTTGAAAATAGTTTGAATCTTTAATAAAAATTTATTAATTTTTACGTGTTAACAGTAAAATTGGTATACGTCATGTGACACATATGTAATTCAGCAAGATTTAAATCAATCACACGATATTATTGATATATTATACTTCTATTATGTTAGTAATGTATTACTATTAACTAATAATATAAAAATGTACCTATCAGTTATTTAATTTTATAAAACTAACAAGAAACAACTGTAATATAGTATTATTTATAAAAAATAATGAAAATTTCTGATAAAATCTTGTACCATAATAGTAAATCATTTATACTACCGACATAAACAATGAGAACATAACATTTTTTTTTTTTTTTTTTAACTCAAAGATTAAAAAACTTCTTTAATATTTGAATTTAAATTAATTCAAATACATGTATATAAATTTCCTTTTAATATTGCCTTTTTATGGTGTAGAATGAAATTTAAAAATAAATGTGAATAAAGCTTAATTTACACGTTAATAAATGGTAAAAAATAACGACTTTGTCTATAGAAAAAATGTTCCTCTACTTAATATTTTATACAATTCAAACAATAAACGTGTAGGAAATACAAATTATTTAAACATGAATCTAATTTATATAATTTTAAATCTAATAAAATTAATAGTAGGTACATTATATTATTATTGAAAAAAATGATTTTGATAAAATTATTCATACAATTGTACGCACGTAATATTATAATTACCTATTCTTAGAATGTTATATTATTATTTACTTTACATAAGTTCCTATATAATATTTCTTAAAATTCATTTTTTTTTTTTTTTTGGAAGATGATTTTCGTTATTTAATATAATGACCAGTTGAGTGCATTTAATGCTACAATACGTCCTATTAAATTAAATACTAGGTAGCCTATTGTGTAATTTATATTAATTTATTCCAATTATCTTTAAACAAACAACGAATTCAATTATTATTTATTTATTTATTATTTTGTAAACGAAAAAAAATGTTGCTTTGCTGTAACTGAAACTTTATCATTTTTTAAGACGTATACAATATTTACAATAGACAAAAAGACAGATAAACTAAGACATAAAGAGCAGATTTTTTTCTCCAACTCGAGGTTTTGTCAAAGAACGTTGTATATCAATATTAATGTTTAACTGACGGACATAATATATAAATCATTTTTTCTGTACTATGGTTTTACACCACGGCAAAGGAATTTTGGAGGATGGATGGGATTATTTAGAAGGGGAAGTAGGAGAATTATCCAAAAAAAAAATAAAAACTAAAAAATGTATTATTCATGAATGTGTCTTTTTTATACGCCTTTTTATTGTACAACTTGTTCCTGACCCGCATGGTTCACAGTAATGCAGTCGCCGACATGACGTATTCAAAAGAGAAACGACAAAAATGCTCCTACTTCGAGATGATGATGATAATAATAATAATAATAATAATAATAAAAAATTCGTTTAAAACGATTGGATGCAGAGAAATGGGAGGAGGAAGAATTCATAGCTGGTATTTCACTCCGGTATAATTAATTAGTACCTATTATCCGTTTACTGCAACACCTCATTTACTCGAGTAAAATACTGTATTTGATGTTATAGACTCTATAAATTGGACACAATAATAACATAGTATGAATGTTCACGGCTATGACGTTTGTGCTATTTTAATATAATTTTATCTGTAACAACAATGAAACTGAAACAATACTATAGTTTAAATTATTGATCATTTTTTTTTCTTTTTATATCGCTCGTTTTGAGTACCATACAACTATAATATCCCAACGTTTATAACTAAAAATAATATATGTTATTGTAGATTTCTGCAGCGGTTTAATTTATTCTTATAAACGAGAGAAACTATATTATGAACGTTTATATTATACCGTAGCACAGTAAGGGAAGAGATTCGCACGAATATTCTCGATGTTATAATATTTAAACACATCATTTGCATAGTAGTGCTCCTACTTATTTCAGACGCCTTCTCGGTACTTGAACGTATAATACAATATTCACGACAATGTTCAATCAAAAGTATGATATAAAACAGTCAGACACTTGTAACAATGAGGTATTACATATAAATATAAGAAAAAAAATTGAAACATGATATTTTTTCAATATTCAACAATAATGAATATATAGTTTATTATAAAAATAATAATAATAATAATATATAGGTTAAAACGATATCAGTGAAACAAAGTTGCCGGCTTAGAAATTATAATTCCACTTTAATTGCTTTTGACGATCGTTTTACCATTATTATTACTATTAATTCATTCAGATATATATATATTTTTAAGTATAAAATAACGGCTTTGGACTTTGTATAATATATTTTTCATTGTATTCAGTTGCAATGTAATCTACATAATATCGCATGCATTGTTATACCTTATATTATATGCTTATTAAATGCAATTAAATATTCTTCTGTATTATAATATAATAACGTATATAGATTTCGGGTATATGATAATCCGCACAAGTGGGCACTATAAAACATCATTAGTTATAATATTATAATTATTATTGTTATTGCATCAAAAACTCTCAATAGCGATTGTCGGAACTTTCCGGAAAGAGTTAAAAATTACCCTCCATTAATATTGAAACTCACCATGATCGTTAAAATATGTCAATTCGAATATAGAATACAACTTTATTGTTATGAAAAAAAATTATATTATAAGCCATTCGTATATATTTTTGTGCATACTTGAGATAAAATAAATGACTTTTATTTATATTCTCTACATGCAGTTTTTAATCACTTTTTTGTGTTCAATTCTTTACATTAAAATATATCCATAATATTACTGTTTATTTATTTTTGTATGATAGGTATATGACGATGAAATAAATAAACATAGGTATATAATGTTTAAATGTTTAACTACAGAATTATATAGCAGGGTGGCATTGACGTTTATGTCTCATATTAAAAGTATCCTAGATAGATATATTTCATAAAATTTCTGATACAAGTTCTTTATTAAAAGCGTGTGAAAACACAATATTATCATAGTCTTGACGTATAATTGTTATATTATTTTATCACTTACAACACTATCATATAAAGCGTGAAATCGTTATTAAGAATTTCCGCCAAATGTTTCAGCATAATACACCTCGGAAAAAGAAACAGTTCATCAATCTTAGCGTAGGTATGTTTAAAATCTGATACTTACGATTTGAGGATAATACATAATATCATTATAACCGTGGTCATAAACTCGATGAGGACGAAATTAAGAGGATTCGCCGAGGAAGAAAATCGTTGGAGTCGACACAAACGCAGATATACTATTATAATAGCTCATGAATTAATAATAATTGGTTGTGAGATTGGCTTACACAAAGATCAAGTTATTGTTTTTATGATATATATATATATATTATGTATATTATGTATATTATATTATTGATCGCGAATAAAATAAAATCCAAACTTGAAAACAGATAAACAATACTAACACACCTTCAAGGCTGTCTGCGCGTATGCACAGATAGTTCCTCTGTATATACAATATCCACTGCAGAAGTAACTATTTTGTTCAGATTAAATAATTAATTAAAAACAAACAACAATTAAACTTTACCGAAGCCCCGTTCATGCATCTACAGTTATAAAATAAATAAACGGTATCCGTGGTATACGCACGTAGGTGGTATGCGTGTGTTCGCAGCAGACTGAGTGGATTAAAGGAAACTACAATATTATAATAATATGTATATAATTATTAATTACGTAATATTATGTGTTAATAATAATTATATGTAGGTAGGGTGATTTACGTTTGTGTATTGAGAATAATTTATAGCTCTATGATAATTGGTTTAGAATCCGTGGAAGCTATGGTTACTTGAAAATTATACTGATTAATATTAATATCTATCCAATATTACAAACACAGTATTACAAAATAAATGTACTTCATAATTTTGTAACACCATTTTTTAAGGACTATACTATTATCCTTAGCATAAAAATCTTACTAACAAACCACTCGTTTGAATTTCAAATCAGGTAAAACATCTTCAAAAAGGTTATCCACAAAATAATTTACAGCAAAATAGAAACGTACAGAAAACTTGAAGTTTTTATCGTCACGGTACGCTAGTAAAGTAGAGTGAAAAATCTCAATAATTTATTAATATGATGTTTTAGTATATTGAAAACTTAAAAAAAAAAAAAAAAAAAACATAAGAATTGAAATAAATTCATTATTAAATGAATAATGATGGGATGCGCATTGCGCCTACTTGACGAATCGTTCCGTATAACACGTATATGTATTATAGATACCCACACAAATTCGTTTCCGCCTTAGCTATATGGATAAACACGTCGGTACTGAAGAAGACCTAGAGGCGGTTTAAATGCAAAGGTACCTACGAAAGATGGTAATTATAAATGGAGGTCGCGAAGGTATTAGCGCTTGGTATAGAAGAATGGAGGCAAACTGCGAATTCGCGTAATTGGGAAGCTTCGGGCGCGTATTCGGTAGAACGCAATATATGTGTGTTTGTGTATTGTGTGAGTGCGTGTGATATAGCTATAATGTATATTATATTTATATACATCGGTAGTATTGCAGCAGGTCCCGCTGAGTGTGGTAAACTTATGTGCGTTTGGTTTAGAGTGACCCGGGGGAGGGGTGTAATCGTAAACATATCAATATCATAATGTGTTTTCCGATCGTAACGCTATGTACGTACGCTATAGAATCGCGGGCGTAAAGGCGTACGAGTGTTTGCTGCGTGTATATCATATAATATCGTATTGGCCACGGATAAAGGTTCCGAAGTGCCGCACTGCGTGCATCGGAAGTCATATTATTTTACCTGGTCGTGACGAGGAAAGGACGAGATTCGCGCAAACATCCTATCTACCTGTAAATATAATATCATATAATATGTTCTCGACGGCTTAAATTATTATATTGTACAAAACGTATGCCATTATCATCCCTTATAAGCAACGTTATACGTGCTATCGAGTACCGTTACACACACACGTACGTAAATACCGAATTTTAAAGAGCGTAGTCAGGTCAACCGGTATATGTGATCGTACTCTTAACAGAGCTCGTAATAAGTCGTTAATACTTCGGACTCGGTATTACCTGTACGTATTTGCACAGCTAAACACACACGGGATAGGTCAACTCGAACATTTTATTGGTTCTACAAATATAATTAAATGTATGCAAACAGTGAAGAATTTATGTGAGGCGTGTTGGGTGTTTAATCATCGTTCCCCAGAAAATTACCGTATACCTTCGCACTATTAATGCACAAGTACATAAACAAATTTAAAAAAAAAAAACAAACAACTAAAATATTGATAATACTATTAATAGGTACTGTAATTTATTTTTTCTTGTAAAATTACATAGGTACTCCAATTCCTAAATTGTCCACATATATTAAACAGAGACAAGAAATAATTCGTTCGACATAAATATTAATATTTCTTTTACATTATTTTAAGATTTTAAAAAGCAAAATTTCTAAGAAACAATTATACATTTGAAATTTTTTACTCGTTTGAATGACTACATAGTACATATTATATTTTTGATTTTATATTCCTGAGCGGAATACAATCTGGAGTACTACGATTTATATAAAATAAAAATGAACAAACATTTTAAATACATATTATACTTATGATTTATAAAATACTTATTCAAAATTCTATTTATGTACATCGAAGAACTTCCAAAGATTTATGGGATTAAAAATGTATAATAATTTGTCACTAAAAAATAGACAACAAAATAACTATTTAGAAACATGTTTTTAACACTTTTAAATTATAAAAAATAAAAATGTCTAAAACCTTTATGGTTTTTTAAAACAACAAATGCCTTACGTTTAATGGCCAGGATTACCCAGCGTATTGCAATGTTCTATTAAATTATTGTAAATATTTTTGGTGTAAAATTGACTTTGAAATTGCCACGGTGTTGATTCTGTTATTACTGTACGTCAGTGAAACGAAATATTATTGTTACTCCGTTTTCAAACGTATTATAAGTCTCTTGTATACTTATGCGTATACATGTATGTTTGCGTGCGGTGTATTTATGTGTGTGAGTGCGTATACACAAAACCAATTAAATTCTACGTAAACAGTACTAAAATTCAATATTGATTTTACAGAGGTCTTATAGCGTTAGTTGCCATCTCTTGGCCTCCGCATTCTTATAAGTAGATGGATTTAAATATTTTAAATCGAATTTTATTTTACTCTAAGCGAACGTTTTCTCGCTTGCAGTTGTAGTTGTCCATACGACCGTGTATAGCTCTGCATATTATACAACGGGCAAATATGCTGTCAATGTTTCTTATTTCAATCCGACCGGCGTTTTGCCTGGAAAACATAAAACCATTTTATTTCTAAAGAAAAACGCCGAGTTTCACTCAATGTTGGTATAGGTATACATAGTACATAAATATTTGAACGAGAACATTTCCGTGTAGACAATCTTCAAATTTCTACGAAATCGCTATACGACTTGAAAGTAATTACGATTTTTTTCATATCGGCTTAACGGAGCTCAAACGGAGTTTTCTAAAGATCGTCTCCAACTTATACTGTACAGTGCGTTTGTATCACACAACCCGTGATTAAGAGCACAGTATAATGATGCGTTTTTATTAAAAATTTAATATGCAAATTTCAAATTTTACCTTCCTAATAAGTTACTATATCCGGTTTCTGTTAAGGAGATTATTCAAAACGATGAAGCAATAACGAACATCCACCTGCGAATAACAATGAATATTAAACTATTTAATATTCATAATTCGTTGGAATAATTTCATCGTTTGACCTACATTGCACAAAATGCGTAAAAAAAATATTCAATATAAAGATCGCAATAAATTCAAGACAAAATACAATATACAATTTTCAAATCGTTGGTGTAGAAAAGAATATTTTGAAATGAGACACAATTTATGCACCAATAATTTTAAACAACATAACATAAATCGATGATTTTCAATTATACACTTTCAAATACCATAGAATTCTACATTGAGGGCAATATCAATACTAATTGTTATCAGACTTTTAATTGTTTCATGGTTTTTTTTATACAACATATCATATCATGCATTATATTAAATTTTGATAAATTGACAACAACTAAAATGAAAGTTCTTTATTAATAATAACGATATGTCTATCATTATAAAATAAAAACAAAAAAAAGATTTTAGAGTAATCTACGTGGTCATCATTTGCTGTGTAGGTTACATGCGTAGGTCTTTAAAAAGTCTAACGGTATATCTACCGAAGCTTATGTGCACTTCAAATCTCATTTTTTTTTTTTAATTTAAAAGCTAAGTTAATAACAGTTAAGTAAACACAATATTATACAAATTGCAGTTAAAGACTCCCTTATCACAGATCATTATCCTAAAATCCTACAACTAAGTATAAAAATTGTACACAGAGAAAAAAATATAAATCAAATTCCTTATAGGTTTATAGGTTACAAAATTACATCTCTGATAAATAAAACTAATTGAAATGAAATTAAACTTACTAAAACAACAAAAAATAGACTTGCACTACCTGTGACAATAATTAAAAATAATCTTATGAATTTTACGACACAAAATCAAAAAGAATTATAAACATTTTTCGATTATGCCTTATATTGTATAAGCAACAACAAAAAAAAAAACAATCTACACATTTTAATCAAAAAACAACCATTCAACATAGCTTAAATAAATAATTATAAAAAAAAATAAGGAAATTAATTTACAAATATTATTATGAAACAGAAATAGTACTAAAGGGAAACATTTTTCAAAAAAACAGAAACTCAAAGAAGTTATGGTTAACAGTAAAATATATAACAATCCAAACACGATATAAAACACGCAGTTATAATTTAAATAAAATACACAACTGAAACTCTGACTCCATTTTAATTTTTAACACATTCAACTTACATTATATCTCATTGAATTGAAATAATAATAAACTAATTAAAAAAAAAAAAAAAAAAAATCATTCATTAAATTTAATTTTACTTAATTATTAAATCTTAGAAAGACTACAAGAGAAGAAATTATTCATACTATTAATAGCATGAAAGGAAACTCAGCTTCGGGAAAATAGGAAATTGCGATAAACATTGTATATCAACTCATTATCTTAATTCAATTTTAGTGGCAGTCAATAAACTGAATTCATTTAAAATAGCTTAAATATTTACTATTCATAAATAAAATGATATGTAAATTAGATATTTCAAACTATAAAATAATTAGTGTTCTATATTTATATATATATATATATATATTTGGAAGTATTATAAAGAAATACTCTTAGCATACCTAGAAGAAAACTTCATTCTGTCAAAGTTATAATATGTTTTTAGAGAAATCATAGGTACAGATGATGCCCCAGGGCAACTTTTTAAAGGCATATACACAAATTTAAAACTAAAAAACAAAAGTTTAAGAATATTCATGAAGTGTTTAATAGTATTTCTCATGAGCAATCACTAAGCACCTTAAATCATTAAATAAAGTAAAAAAAAAAAAAAAACGTATAAACTTTTTTGAATTTTACCTAAAAAACAGAAAACAACAAGTAAAAATTTGTAATACCCTACCCAACGAACATTATAGTACTGTGCTATCTCCTATCATACTTATAATATATTTAGCTTCATTAAGACATTTAAAATATATACACAGCAAATTATTTTCTTATTTAGATGACACATCCTAGTAATAATCTGAAACTAGTCGTGAAAATACTTATCTAAACGATAAGTATATATTTATACTTTGATATGTGTAACATCAACGAATGGTTTCTAAAACACAATTTAAGGCTAAACTTTAACAAAACTAAATGTATAACTTTTACGCAAGACAAAACAATGT
Organism: Aphis craccivora; assembly: GCA_009835225.1. Classification (NCBI taxonomy): domain Eukaryota; kingdom Metazoa; phylum Arthropoda; class Insecta; order Hemiptera; family Aphididae; genus Aphis; species Aphis craccivora. The sequence goes on along the minus strand of VUJU01002894.1, from coordinate 11,464 downwards.
AATTATTAGTTCAATGTAAATTTAAAAATAATCAATGAAAAACTAAATAAATAATAAAATAGACAATATCTAGTTATCATAATTTACTAAAATATTGAATGCACACTTAAAAAGTAATTATAAAAATGTCAAAGCTTATATAATTCTATATGAATGCTAAAAAAGTACTGGACAAACCAATGTTACAAATGGTATATTTTGCGATGACCCAATCTATTTTATGTTATGGGTTAACTGCCTGGGGTGGACAAGTGATACTAATATATAAACAATAAAATATAGCAAAAAAGAGCATTATAAAAATAATCCTAAACAAACAAAAAACGTATGCAACTGAATATCTATTGAAAGAAATAAAAGTTTTTAAACAAAAATAAATTATTCTACCGAATTTTCTTATATTTTACATACAAGCTAAACCTAATAAATTTTAAGCAAAGCTCATATATTACTCATCAAAAATATAATTTATTATCTCAACACTCAAAACACTATAATCCAATAGGTAGATATTTTACCAAACCAAGACTAGACCTTCTAAATGACATTTCTTCCTACATTATGAACTGTAAATCGTATACAAAATACAAACATCAATAATCAAATTAATATAGTTCATAAAATTGCTAAACAAAATTTGATTTTATGCTGATTTTTTATTTCTATATATCATATTATTAACTTTATTTTTATATAACTTTAGCCCTGAACTTTCATACTATTAATTATTTGCAATACATACTATTTTATTATCTTTGTATTGTATTGAATTTTTCTTTTTCTAATTGCTTTTATGATTGATTAAATAATAAGTAATTTAATAATTGTTTAGAATTTAATTTCACCAATACGAGTTTCTACTTCAGAGAATTGGAATAAAAACTCTTTTTATACATATACATAATATATATTTATATATAATTATGTTCAGGCTTTCTTCTGGTCAAATAAAAATTATTATTATTATCCATTTGTTTTATCTTACCATATTTGGCTCATTATCATTACTTTTTACATCATTAAATAAATGCCTGTATACATTTTTATTTTAAAAAAACGTGTTCATTATGTCTCTATAAAGTATATGGGTTTAATAATTGTTATAAACCAATGTATATAATATATATATTATCATTTTTTTTTTTGAACGCGTGGCCTCAAATAAAAATGAAAATTACAAGCCCAGGGTCTAGAACCTAAGGACGATGATGGTCGGTTGAAGTCTATGATACTCCCCACGACGATATGCTTGTTATAAGTTATCTAAATGCTATATATGATATATTATTCATTCCGTTTACTATTTTAGTAAATTTACCATTAGCCAAGTTTTCACAGGACGGTTTATTCTGCATAGGCGCCGTGACAACAATATAACATCGTCGTAAAAATGCACGGATGATTACGCTCCTACCCGACGACCCATTCGCAAGCGACCCTTCCCCCGCCGTCGACGCGTAGATAATAATATCTTCTACTGAATATCCCCCGCTTGGTTTCCAGTGAACATATTGATTAGACCCTTGATAATTACCACTATTATTATACCACTGTCGGTTATCGCTTACACTTCGCAACGGCGGCGACGGCGATATTATAACCATTAACCGAAACTCCGAAACTCCACTGCCAACTCCATCTGGAACTCGAGGACCACACCGACCCCACCACCTAATTCATAATTCTCGATATCGCGAGTGTCGTCACGCATCTATAACTTTGAGCCATATATTATTATAATCGAATGGAAACGCTATATTATTATCATTATTGCCATTATCGCCGTCATCGCCTAACCGTTATCAAGGAGGTTGCATATTATATATTGTGCAGCAGGAGACGTCTTGTTGATGAGGTATTATATTTAAATATTATGTATTACGTGCCGATGCATAATATCATCACAGTCTGTATAATGATGTATATTGTGTAGGTAGCATTATTTGTGCGCGAATAAATGTCGGTGTACACCGCGGTGACGCTCGCGATTATTAAACGCCGTGAAACATTATTCGGGCGAGGTTCTAAAATCAAAAGGCAACGTACCTAAACGTAACCGGCCCAGACCCGGATTGTGTCCTCTGGGGAAAATTTAATTCGTCTCTCTTGTCCTGTACCGCTTACCGGTATTGATGTCGCCGAAACAAAATACAAATCATTATCGGATTTAATGACAAATGGACCTCCGCGTCCCGACTCCGAATATGATTGTCGAGCGGTAAAATCTAGTTTGTCGCGACCCTCATTAAATCATACACCGGCTACAATCGAAAATTCGCGGTTACCATGTCTACCGGGCTTGCAAACACTGGGTCGTCATCGTTCCGTAATATTTTGGTCGACACGTGTCAACCGCGGATGAGTATGTGCACCGTGAATATCATTATAATATTTGTAGAATACATATATATATATATAATATACGCAAACCATAATATAATGGAATTTGACCGATTGTATATCATATCGCCGCGTAAATGACGAATGGCGCGATTAGCGTTTGACCGATGTCACGGCATTGGTCTGTTCGGAGACAGATAAAATATGTTGTGTCATAATCATATTATGTCTGTTACAATAACGTATGGTCGTCGATCGGTCGTGTGCGGTGAAGAAACGCATGAACGTTGCGACACGTTGATTGTACGCCTTCACCTCAACAATTATATACCTGCCGTATAGAAATAAATATATTTAAAATAAAGACATATAGATGCTCTGGAAAATCGTACATTTTCAATTTCAATTTTTAAAACACTTGTGTATAGGGCTGAACTGCAACTTAACACAGTTTTCATATCCGTTGTGCCCCATACGTGGTAATATTATATCGACATATTTTTTTTATTTTCAATAGTACTGCAATTATAGCATTTTCTCAATTTTCCGCCGAGTTGTGTATATTATCGGAAAATTATTAATTTCTAAAGAAATCAAAAACTATTTATGATTGATTATAAGTATTATAACATTTCCATCTCGTCTTTAAAGGTCTTTTTAAATTTTCCCTTTAAGCTTTCTGAGATTCTGATTGATTACGACAAAGAAAGTATGTAGGACTTTTACAACCTTTAGTGGTTAAAGCTCCTACGGCAAAACCATAACAAGCACTAATGAGTAATGATGTTCTTCAAAAATAATAATCTTTTAGTAACATTAAAGGGAGTATTTAAAGAAAATATATTTTCCTCAAAAACAAAATATAAAACTATAAAATAATCGTTTACATGTAACGACATTAAAATGTAAAAATATTTTAAAACAATATTACTCCGTCAAGACTACCATCTATAGATACAATATGGTTTGTAGACACATATAATATATCGATACATCAAAAATATTTTAAAAAAATAAAGTAACATTATCCATGTACTTCCTTTGTATAATAGACCTCGCGGAGACCCTTTTACCGATTTCGTCAAAGCCACAAGCTCATAATATGCGTACTATCTAAAATCAAAAATTTTCTCCCGATATATCTTCATACTCGGAGGTACCGGAAGATGAACAGATTGTCTATATTATATATGCTCGTATCTAATGTAATGTGCACTGCCAATCCACGGACATGACATCATCGTCCGAGCACATTTTTCAAACGATCGAGTCGTAATATAATATTGTAAGGTCTGGCCAAAATCCTATTATTCTATACCCCGTTTTATGCGAGAGCCTCCGCAAGAGTAAACACGCTCGATGATGGTTATGAATTCATGACAAATTGAAATCGACGGGCCGGAATCAGTATACAAATAATGTTTGGCTCTTTATGTCCCAGGACCCGTGCACTCCAATATCCATAAACAGAATATACTCACCGGTAAACGACGCGCGGAAAGCTGTACATAATACATTTCGGAATAATATTATATATCCGTGCGTGTATAGACAATTAGCCCGGAAATCCCGAGTAGGTCTCTATAGCACTCTTAATGTTAATAAATAATAATAGATGTACCACAGGAAACTCCTCAGTGTACGACTTGCTTTTCGCTCAGAACTCGGCCACCAAACCGTGGTTATTGTATAAAAGAATATATGCACTGTATATATTTCTTAAAACCGATTTATATGCAGTACAGTAACGGCATTTGGTCATAGAAAAAAAAAATGTTTTCAATAAAATAAAACGGGAACATTTTAGAATCATCTCCAAATAAAGCTTTTACCACACCTCCATTAACACTGAATATGATTTGAAATTATTACCTACCAAGAAAATAAAGTATTCCTTGAACTATTTTCAAAACCGTTTTCATAATCGTTAATCAAAATACAAAAACTAAATGCTCACGATTATCACCGAAAGTGCAGTCAGGATATTTAAACACAAATTCAAATATATTTGAATAGTTTTAAATTATAATGGAGATAGCGAAAAAAAAAATCCCCCTCCATAATTAGCCGGATAAAATATGTAAAAGTGAAACGAGTCAAGTTTTTTTTCAAATTTTACAACAGGGGATTAAAAAAAAAATCAATTATTGCGTAGTTGACATTACTTTTTCCAGCTGTGTATTATATACGACTATACTACAGCAAGCGAACTCTGAGCCATAAATTTATTTGGCACGATAAATCACCGGAACCCAAACTCAACTAGTTGCGTTCACTTTTTCTAAACCCACCGTTTTCATGAATTAAAGATAATAAAAAACAATGTAAACCGCACTCCAAAAACAAAAACAAAAATATTAAAGGATAAAAGTTTAAAATTCTATTTGAAAAAAAAAATACTTGTTTATATATATATATATATATATTATATTTTAATATATATTATGTACGCCTTGAATATTATTATTGTGGCGGAAATATTATGTGTATAATAACAATTGTATAAATGTATAATATAATACAAGACTGACGGTGTAAAAACTTTTACTTCTATAAAACCACAGAATACAATATCGAATAGAAGACAATCGTATACATAATAATATACACAATGAAAAGTTCAACATATTTTTAGTGAAATAATTTTGATTAATACAAGTACATTTCTACATTACTACAAATACTATTATAACTTTAAGTCTCATATCATAATACTATAATATACGAGTAATCAGTTAAGTATGTATTTTAAAATTGAAAAAAAAAACATTTAATTTTACCACCAATAATATTTATTTTGATTTAAAAATGAATAAAATTATTATAGTTCTATAGTTATCATTTTGAATATTAACGAGTAAGAAGAAAATTAATATCAATCCAAAACGTGCTCCTCTTGATTAGTGGTAACATTTTCATTTAAAATTCCCCTTAAAGTCGTTTACGTTTTATTTGAATATATATGTATAATCCAAGATTGCTATTACTGGGAATTTCAACAGTTCTTCCAGTTTAAACTGTCCCGTAAAATATATACAATTGTTTTCCGGATGGATTCCGATTGGATACGCAGGGTTGCGCAGAAATTTGATAAATTTAACGACTCATTAAATTTAATGGACCAATCACGGGTCGTTATTTGATGTTTAAGGACTATTAAATATGTAAGAATCCCTTTAACTACGATGGATATTTGTGCTACTGGGCATAAAACTTTTGAATCAAGATCTGAAACTTTTCGCGTGCCTTTTTATTTATATAATTCAAACAAACAATAATATGGTTTGTCGCAATTTTAAAGTAGGTAAGCATAATATTTCGAGTTTTAATTTAAAACTAACGATTGACTGAATGCATATTAAAAAAAAATTTTTACCCTGCAGTAAACTGACATACTTACTAGTATAGTATGATACAGTATTTTAAGATGAACTCTGCAGCTATATACCATGTATCATGTATCTATATATCACATAATATGTATAACCTATAAATGTATTATTTATACACTATAAAATATATACGGAACTTAAATAATATACGTAGTTATTATTTGTTACTATTACATAACTTCAGAGTTCAGATTCTCATACTTGTAGGTGTATATCGTATTTTACTTAAACTAATTTATTATAGTTAAAGCAGCTAAATGAATTCAGCGTAGTTATAGAGCACTAAAAATATAATTAATTTCTATAAGTCCTCGGAATGTAATCAAATAAACTATATACATAGTTATTTACCCAATTTACCCAGCATGTTTACCCTTTTTTCTACGATGATGCGTTATTTAAAATCTAGAGTTATTTGAATTGGTGTCCTACTAAAGATAATATAATCAATAGATTTGATAGGCGACCATGGTGATTTTAAAATATTAGTATATAATTTTAATCCATCAACGTTTATAATATTAAATTTGTGAAAATGGTCCAAGCATAAAAGTCATTATGGAGTATGCATAGTGTATTTTTTGTTCTTGTAAAACTATTTTTAAAGACCATAAAGGTTACTGTAAACATTTTAATAACTGAAAAATTACTCATTTGAATCTTGAACTAAATATATCTACATGTTCAAATATATCACTAAAGACTTCACAATAAATATGGAGGTTTTCATTTAAAAAATAGAAGTCTATATCACCACAGGACACTCATTATGTAATAGGTACTTCAAAATTTCAAGAATTTGAAATTATGGTTTTGAACTCTTGATATTTATAAATTAAAAAATAAAAAAAATCGCTATGAAAGGGAAAATATGGGTAAACATTGCTTGATGAACCATCCTGTATATATTATAATTTCAATGTAGGTTTTGGATTTGTTTTAAATTTATTCTGGACAAATATTTACTCTAAACTCTTATTTAATTCACTACTTGTACAACAATCTGCAGACGTCCAAAACAGTTTAATACAGCGTGTAATATAATATATTACACTAGTAAATAATACAATAAAATTTGAAACGTTCCGCTGCACTGGTTCCTGTTTTACATGATTACATTTGGATAATTATCACTATTGTATTATGTATAATTAGTCATGTACATTGGTACGCCAAACACAACGTACCTATCATTGTAATCTATACATTTAATTTTAAAATATTTTTGTTTATATTTATGTATACATTATATATAAATGCAGTTATAGGATTGAGCTTTAAATAATAAATTAAATAATAATTGTAAACTTAAAATTATGTTGTTTTGCATTTTATATTATTAGACTTAATTCAAAATTTAAACGAGTAGCTTCCCAGTTTTTAAAACTGTATACTAAAGATAATAGTTGTAAAAAGGGTGTTACAAAAGATGTGAAATAGATGTAATATTGAATCTATAATTTATTATAGGTACTCGGATCATTTTTACAAATTACAGATTTTGTTTAATTACCAACATTTTCACATTATCGTAGCAACTATTATTTCAAATCTATCATCAAGACCTATATTATATCTAATTGATTCATAAAATTAAATGATTCAAAAGCTAATTGTTTTAATTTCGATTTTAATACGCCAATATTTTCATAATATACAACGGAAATTAATCGTCTTTTGAAAAATATTAGGTTAAATTTGTTTCATAAAACAATCCTTTTATAGTACTGAAAATCTAAACATTTTGTATCAATATATAATATATGGTTTTTTGGTATATTTAAAAATTCATAAAATCAAATTTTGAAAAACTGTATATCCAATTTAATATTTTCATGACATAAAATTTAGAATGCCGATATGTACAGAAATAGAATTCGTTACAACTGTGGACTTTGGTTAAGTAGTATATCCTAATAAATTATGATGTCTTTAGACGAACAATAATTATGATCATATAATAACTGTAGTTTTTTTTTGCCGTCTAACGAATATAATTTACAAACAATAAACCGATGTTTGCGGACGACTTGATATTATTATTTTACCGTCAATCGTGCGGCGGAAACGACCAATACCCGAGACCTAAACGTTTCTCTAAAAAAATCCCGATAAATCTCTGTGATTTAACCGCCTCGCGATGACTCCGATCGCTGTCGTAGATACACAACTATATAATAAACATTATTATTATTACTATTATAGGTATAGGTATGAATTTATGACATGACATATTATATAGTCACCGTGGTCTATTCCTTGTCTGTGGCCGACTCCCACACGTCGGTCGTAAATATTGTACTTGTCGACGATCGCGTGTTGTATTGAGTCAGTTGTACTCATATTATACACCATCGCTTGTACAATAATTATTAGTATAAAATAATATATTTTACCGGTATGATAATAATGTATGCCATGTATACTCCACGACCTTTATTTATAAATTACTATAATATTATTAAATATACCTATAAATAGTAATGCATTACACGAATTGGTGTGTACCTATTTATAAACTGTCTTGTCGCTCCAACTCCGTTTCCAGGCGGCTCTTTGTAGGTACTGGCTGAGCAACGAATTCGTGTTTACAGGAAAATAGAGGACTGAAACGTTACATTCGTAAACCATTGCATAGATCGATGTAATGAATTATATAATATTTTAGAAAAATGGATTTAAAATATTAAAACAAATCAATGATACCCGAGACAAGATATGTACCCAGATTATAATATGTCTCCCTCCACACACATATATATATATATATCAAAAAAATAAAATAAAATATATTTACTCGTAGTAAAATACTGCTAATAGTAATAGTTTTAACACAATAATCGGGAATAGATTATCCTCGAAAACTTTGGATATTTATTCAAAGGAATAATATTCTTCGTGAGAATAAATCATACGATGTTTAAATACTCGATAGCACATCACGAAGAGCTCGAAGAGATAACTTAAAGAATGTCATATTTTCATACCAGTCGTTATTATTGTAATGTGAATTTCAACGCATTTTCCTAGCAACAATTCTCATGAAACGTGGGGTTTAGATGATTTTTGATATTACTTATATATTTATGATATGTTTACATAAGTGAAGATCAACTAACGAGTAATATTTTTAGAAAGGTATCAACATTTTTATTTGGTTTCAATATAGTTTCCATAATCATGGTTTTACTTCAATATTTTTAAAACGTTGTAATTAGTTTTGAACAATAATAAATCTTTCTGATATACTTAGAAGATATAAAATAATAACACTCATAAAATAAAATTTTTTTTCATGAACTTCGAGTAATCCGATCGACGGACGCATGGTATTGCACGCACGTTTAATGGTGAGTTTTGTTTTATTTTCACATTCGTTTTCCGTCTGTAATCGTTTCAGTTGTACTTACCGAGCGTTAGCGATTTTATACGTGTACAAACTTGTTTATTCGTACTCATAAAATTGTTATGCTGTGGCGTCAAGACATATATTTTAAACGAGTAAATAAGTATACAACCATAACGTAATAGCAGTAATATCATTTTGTAGGTATACTTTACCTAAACCTATACTTAACTAACGTGAACACTATTGTTCATAACTTGGGTTGTTCACAGTTTATCTTTATGCCAGTCTTAGGTCTTGGTGGTGGGGTGCGTACCTATCAACGGCGTTACTACTTTTTTCTGGGTCAATTTTTCCACTAATTTTCTTTTTGTTCTTCTAAATTATCTTAAGTAGTAGTTTTAAATTATTTTGAGTTCGTTTCTTTTTTTTTATTTAATTAACAACCCAATCTTACCGTTCAATTTGTTCTACGACTATAAATACCCATAAACAGAATGAAATATATACACTCTACACGAATTATTTCATTATTGCAATACTTAAAGGCTCAACTTCGTATTTGCTTCATTCTCGCCAACCTCCCCGCGGTCTTTGCCACGCGCGGTTACCCAAGGGCTAATGATCTTTTTGTGTCTTGAAATTGTATTTCTGTAACTTGATTTATTTTAAAATAAAATAATTAATAATAATAATTAAATAATTATGTTTATTAAAATTAATATAATTGTATTATACTAAGGATTATATACATTCGAAATAGTTTTTCAAAAACATTAAATATGAGTAGATACGATTCCGGTTTAGTATTTATTATACTTGGATAATTTTTATAAATTGTGAATTTATAAATATTAATATATTATTAATATTTATTAAATATTTCATTTTTGAATCATCATAACTCCAAAGTCGTTAACATATTATCATAGATCTATTATCCATAAAACACAACGTGAAATAATTAACAAAACTATTCTTTTGAATTTTTGTTTTAACATCTCAACATTTTCAGAAAAATTATCCGTTTAGTAATTTAAGTTATAAAAAAGCAGTTATTATTTGAAAAACCAAAGTTTAAATATTCCAAGGGTATTATTTCTAAAGTAGCTCAAAAAAGATATGGATTTAATAGATCATAGATTTTAAAAATATAAATAAAATATATAATCTTTAGGTATAGGATTTCTTTGAAAATTCCAAAAATCAGATTTTGAATAACTGCAATATTGAAACTAAAAATAAGATGAAAGTGATTGGTGGGATCACTCTGTAAATATAAATATATTATATATAATCTTTTGTATATAATAGAGAGATATTGTTATTCGTGTATTGTATAAATAAATAATATATTATAAAGCATACATGGAACGGGCGTTTATCACAGTCCTTTATACGCGATTATATTATATTAAACATTCCAATATATTAAACTTCAATCTGAGATTTTTTCCTCCTTGACTTTAAATCATTATTTTTCGGACAATTATTCAACATACACATCGTTGTTTGATCGTATTATATTAAAAAAAAAAAAAAAAAAAAACTGTAACAATAATTTATCACGATGATATTATAATAATAAAAGAACCACAACCGCACTATAATGTGCCTCTAAACCTACTTATGATTCATTTATTATACTAATAGTATACAAATATAAGCAAGATAACGTTTAAAATAAATATTTAAAATTTCACCGCCGGCGATTCGAGGTCACAGGGGTGTAACTGTAGCCGTTTAGACATAATAATACATGAATAAATAAATGGAACGATATAATAATATATTAGACAGTGCAATCTCCTGACTCGATGAAACACGGATCGTTTGGCCTAGAAACGTTCGCTAATATTGGCTGCTTAATAACGCGTCGCCAGAGATGAAGACGTTCTCATTCGTTCCATATCGTTAAATGCTGCCGACCGATGTAAATGAACCGCCGTTCATAAATATTAATTCGCAGACGCAAGAAAAAAATTCCAATTTTTTGCTCTCGATATGACTTTTAGAAGAGGGAGGCGTGATCGTGAAGGTGATATGGAAACATTAATATTATAACTAATGGCCGGCCGACCAGAATGGGAAAATACGTTGTTTTTTACTAGCAGGTAGGTACACCCAACAAAATGTAATATTGTTTTAACGATTATTAATAATACTGTGTAGTTATTGTTTTTTTTTTTTTAATTCTGACACTGAGGATACGTGCGATAAAAATATCTTATTGTGGTTAGAGGGAAGGTGTACCTAGGTAAGCCAAAATAGAACTGATTTTTTAAACCGATATCTTAAACACATCGGTAATGTCGATATTGTTATTCGGTATTTTTGATATTATATTTTATACATAGATATATTTATATAATATTAGTTATTATGA